>OX457028.1:74276368-74322593 GCA_949752745.1 Protula sp. h YS-2021 | reverse complement strand
TGACATTATGTGACAACATGCGACTGTGACATTATGTGACTTTATGTAATCTATGACATTATGTGACTCTCTATGACTTTTTTTTACATAATAGCCATATTTCTATGTCTATTTTCACTATTATTATTATGCCAATATTTAATTAGTCATATTTCAATGGTTTTATTACAATAACCACACGCACACACAGCATAGGAATAAGTACATGAAAGGTCTCAGAGTGTGGGGAAACCAATCAATAAATTTCAGAGTGCACTCGTTCAGAGCGTGGAACGATCAATAATTTGAGAAGGAATGGGATTTTCCCTACGTTAAGTCCAATGTTATGTTTTATGTTATAGTAGTTGGAAAATGGTGCAAACTTTAGCAAATGTAGTTTTTGACAACATATGATATATAAAATAAGTTTTAGCATTTTACCATGGTACTTATTCAACTATTCTAAAGTTATAGTTGTGCAGAAATGGTGGTTCTAGACCAACTTTAACAAATTTAGTTTTTCACGTTTCAAACAATTCTACCACTTGGTTGGTCGGTTGATTGTTGGAAAATGTGAAGTGAAAATGTGGATAGTTATGTAGGAAAAACTGCACCCATTCAAACATGTGTTCGAATGGTAAGCCCATTTAAAAGATGTGTTCGAATGGTAAGCCCATTCAAAACACGTGTTTGAATAATTTTTGGAATATATTAGGTCATGTTATTGTTCAACAAATTGTTCAACATGTTTAACATGTTCAACATGTTGTTGTTCAACATGTTCAACATGTTGTTGTTCAACATGTTCAACATGTTGTTGTTCAACATGTTCAACATGTTCAACATGTTGTTGTTCAACATTTTCAACATGTTGTTCAACATGTTCAACATGTTGTTCAACATGTTCAACATGTTCAACATGTTGTTCAACATATTCAACAAGTTCAACATGTTGTTGTTCAACAAGTTGTTGTATATAAAGCTATGTTTAAAAACTTTCTCATCATTTGAATTGTGTAGGTTGAACCGAAAGGATGTATCAATGCAACATTTGTTCAAAATCTTACAACTGGCCACAAAGGCAAACGTGGTTAAGTTATTTCTAAACATATTAAGTCAACTCACTATAAAGTATAAAAGGCAGTCGCCCTCAGACCTAACACACATTCTATATCAAGATACTGAAGTGTGAACATGTCTGGAGTGAGCGAGCAACAACTACCATCTATGACAATGCCTGTAGAAAAGTCTGAGACAATGCCTGCAGAAAATTTTATGGTAAAGCCTGAGACAATACCTACAGCAAAGTCTAAGGCAATGCCCATGGTAAAGTCTAAGGTGAAGTCATGTCAGCAGCGTCAAAAGCGACCACATCTTAGAAAGAGAAAAAGAGATGAGTTACCAGCTATGACGCCGCCGTGTAAAAAGCGAAAAATTAAGACAGAGCCTAAAATGAAGCGAGAACCAGAGTGTAAAGCTACTACCACCATGAAGAAGATGAGTGTAGACGATTTACCGGTTATGATACCTATGAATGGAGAAATATATATTAAATTGGCGAAATATCAACAGAAAGTGATGGTTAACATTCGTGAATATATTACGGATCATACATCTGGGAGGTTACATCCTACCAAGAAGGGAATTTTGTTGTCATTGAACGATTGGTACATGCTGAAGAAGCAAATTACGTCAGTGGATCTCATGCTTCAGCAAATGGATTTGTATAAATGCAGTGACTGTCAGAAGATCGTTGAGTAGACAGCGAGATGACTGTATACATTTTAACTGCATGACGAGCTTAGTGAATGCTATGATTTCATCACCCTCAGTGTAGAAGATTGGAGCGAAGGTTTTGAAGTTTGACAAGGACTTGAAACTTAGCTTTGACTCATATGAACATATACATTTGATATGTAGTTCAAATTAAATTGTCTTCATATGTAGGCTATGAAATTAACATGATGTATGTTCATGTGAAGTCAGTTGTTATAAAATGTTAAGTTTTTGTGAATCTGCACATGTATTAACATAATATGTATTTGAAATAGTTTTGTTTGTATCATAATTGTACATATTTATGATATTCAATAAAAACACATATGGTGCTTTTCAACTTTTTATTTTTCTCAAACAATACTTGGATATAATACATAATAATACAATTCTTGAATATAATACATAATAATACAAAATTAACTATAATACCTAATATATGATATATGGTTTACGCGTCAGTTAAAACCACGTCAGGAACCTTGCGACTTTATATGTTGCAAAGCAAGACATATATTAATACACAACTCTTAAGCGAATAAAATATTACATTTATAAAGTCTTTATCATGAAGTTTAGTCAAATAAGTCTATTTTTCTTCATCTGTTTCACTCTGCTCACTCTCCATGTCACTTTCTTCATCACTGCTGTCATACTCCTCTTCCTTATCTAGTAGCTCTTCAAAGAATGCATTGTTTTTCCTCATAGCCGCCTTTAGTGCCTTTGAATACTTGTAATGTTTTTCATCCACAAAGTAATTAAAGTCCTTTAAAATCTTTTGATAATGTTGGCTTTCTTCTAGACGCTGGGTATATTTGAAGTCTCATAAACAGTTGTTTAAGTCCATGTTTATAAATGGGTCGAAGGTCATAGCTTGCTATTTCACGCGGATCTTCAAGTCCTTGTTCTTCATATTCTGAAACCTTTTCTTGAAATTTGTCATCATAGTCATCGTAGACTTCTTGAACCATATCATACCAAACAGTGTCTATTTCTGACTCACTTTCAGAGTCTGTTTCTGACTCACTTTCAGAGTCTGTTTCTGACTCACTTTCAGAACTCCTGTCATCGGCATCCTCACCACACCGCTCCATATGTTTGAGCAAAGCTTCTTCGCTGTTGTATAATGCACCACATTCTGTACAAGCATGTACATTCTTTTCAGCCATGTTAACGCTTTCACTTTCCATAGAAGACTCGTCGAAAGTTTCCGTGAAAGGTAGTTTTACAGGGTTTTCCATATCCGATTCTTCATCCACTTCTGACGTGTGAGCAACCTTTAAGTGTCTTTTAAGACTTTGTGGCCAGTTGTAAGATTTTGAACAAATGTTGCATTGATACATCCTTTCGGTTCAACCTACACAATTCAAATGATGAGAAAGTTTTTAAACATAGCTTTATATACAACAACTTGTTGAACAACAACATGTTGAACTTGTTGAATATGTTGAACAACATGTTGAACATGTTGAACATGTTGAACAACATGTTGCACATGTTGAACAACATGTTGAAAATGTTGAACAACAACATGTTGAACAACAACATGTTGAACATGTTGAACAACAACATGTTGAACAACAACATGTTGAACATGTTGAACAACAACATGTTGAACATGTTAAACATGTTGAACAATTTGTTGAACAATAACATGACCTAATATATTCCAAAAATTATTCAAACACGTGTTTTGAATGGGCTTACCATTCGAACACATCTTTTAAATGGGCTTACCATTCGAACACATGTTTGAATGGGTGCAGTTTTTCCTACATAACTATCCACATTTTCACTTCACATTTTCCAACAATCAACCGACCAACCAAGTGGTAGAATTGTTTGAAACGTGAAAAACTAAATTTGTTAAAGTTGGTCTAGAACCACCATTTCTGCACAACTATAACTTTAGAATAGTTGAATAAGTACCATGGTAAAATGCTAAAACTTATTTTATATATCATATGTTGTCAAAAACTACATTTGCTAAAGTTTGCACCATTTTCCAACTACTATAACATAAAACATAACATTGGACTTAACGTAGGGAAAATCCCATTCCTTCTCAAATTATTGATCGTTCCCACGCTCTGAACGAGTGCACTCTGAAATTTATTGATTGGTTTCCCCACACTCTGAGACCTTTCATGTACTTATTCCTATGCTGTGTGTGCGTGTGGTTATTGTAATAAAACCATTGAAATATGACTAATTAAATATTGGCATAATAATAATAGTGAAAATAGACATAGAAATATGGCTATTATGTTTAAAAAAAAGTCATAGAGAGTCACATAATGTCATAGATTACATAAAGTCACATAATGTCACAGTCGCATGTTGTCACATAATGTCATAGAGTCATATAAACAAAAAGTTTGTTCAAGCAGAACAAAAAAGGTATACTACTTCGATGGTGTATGGTGCGTAACTTGTTCAAAATTGTTAAAATTGCTGACTCAGCAGAATTTATCACTGGTTGAAATGTATGTTTCACTCATGCTTTTATGCTACTTACATGTAATCAAAATATGGTGTGTAACTTGTTCAAACTGGTTAAAATTGCTGACTCAGCAGAATGTCTCACATACAGTTGTAGAGCTGCACAGCAGAGACATCTAGCGGTCAAGCCAAAATGGTATTCATCCGCGAAATAACACAAGAAATAACTGAACAAAATGGTGAAATTTTCATGTAAATCGGTCAAGTATAACAAAAGTTATCCCAGTTTTAAGTTAAAATGGCTACGTGCTATAAATATGCATACAGCGAGCTGTGCAAATAGCCCATGACTATGTCAAAACTAGATAGAAAACTGAATCAAACAGTGAAATTTCCAGGTAAATCGGTCAAGTATAACAAAAGTTATCTCAATTTTAAGTTAAAATGGCTACATGCTATAAATATGCATACAGCCAGCTGTGCAAATAGCCCATGACTATGTCAAAACTTGATAGAAAACCGAATCAAACAGTGAAATTTCGAGGTAAATCGGTCAAGTATAACAAAAGTTATGTCAGTTTTAAGTTAAAATGGCTACATGCTATAAATATGCACACAGCCAGCTGCGCAAGTAGCCCATGATTACTTTATGACAAAACTTTACATAACACTGAATCAAATGGTGAAATTTTCATACAAATCGGTCAACTATAACGAAAGTTATCGCAATTTTAAGTTAGAGGGGGGGGGTCATGAAAACCAAAGTTGCTTAGAATTGGCTGAAACGGTTAACTATGCTAAAATCACAAAATTTTCTCAGCCCGAGGGGGGGGGGGGGGTCCTCAAAACCAAAGTTGCTTAAAATTGTCTGAAACGGATAACTATGCTGTAATCACAAATTTTTCTTAGGCCGGATGGGGGGGGGGGGTCCTCAAAACCAAAGTTGCTTAAAATTGTCTGAAACGGATAACTATGCTGTAATCACAAATTTTTCTTAGGCCGGAGGGGGGGGGGGGTCCTCAAAACCATAGTTGCTTAAAATTGTCTGAAACGGATAACTATGCTAAAATTACAAAATTTTCTCAGCCGGAGGGGGGGGGGGGGTTCCTCAGATTTTTTTTCCCGATGACAGTCGACCCCTAGGGGGGGGGTCCTCACTTCTGACAGTCGACCCCTGGGGGGGGGAGGGGGGGTGTTCCAGAACTGTCGTTTTCCTACTACTGGCAACAAAGCCTGGCGCGGTTGTCTGTCCGTGTGGGGAAGGGGGTGGTAGGGTCAGGTGAGGGGTGATGAGGAGGGGGTGAGGGGGTTACGAAATAAGGGCCTATATTTCATACCTTAATGTATATATAAATCGGCGACGGTTAAAGTGTATTTCAGTCAGTCTTTTTGAAAGTCCCGCCCCCTCCCACCTCCGCTACACCCCAGCGATCTCTTCCCACAAATAAAAAAAGCTAGTTCTGCCTTTATAGAACCCGGATGACCGGGGATGTAAAACAAGACAATAAAACAAAGCATAAAAAGGCTTCAAAGATGGAAAACAACTAAGCGATAAAGTGCTCGTTGACTCCTCGCCCCTTGATCTGAATTAATGTACCCATGAAGCAGTCTGTTGAACCAGAACTGAACACACACACATACAAAACACAACAACACGAGTGACGGCTCCTGCCATGTAGGAACCATCCGGATTGCGGGGATCTCATCCAGGCAGGGTAAAACTCCGCTATCCCTAACCCTGAAACTCGCTACCCCTAATCCTAAGCCCACTACCCCTAACCCTAACTCTAATCCGACTACAGCTAACCCTAAACCCCTATACCCCAACCCTAATCCCACTACCCCTAACCTTAAACAATCTAACCCTAACCCTAATCCCACTTACACTAACCCCAAACCCCTCTATCCCTAAACCTAAACCCACAACCCCTCTCCCAAAACCCCGCTAACCCTAAGCCTAATCCCCTTAACTCCAAACCTAGCTACTCCTAACCCTAAGTCCCGCTGACTTTAAATCTAATCAAACTACCCCAAACCCAAAACCCCCCGCTATCCCTAACCTTAACCCCACTCTCCCTAACCTTAAACCCCTCTAGCCCTAACCCCAACCCCGCTAACTCTAAGCTTGCTACCCCGACTACGGTTAAGGCGGGTTCTTGATCCGGCGGGGGGGGGGTGGTGTGGGGAGGGAAGAGACTTTTTTCTGAGGTGTTATTTTTAATTCATTTTTTTTTCCTTTTTTTATTCGCTCCGTTATGGCATATCTACACAGACGCCGTCTCAAATATCTAATTCATCTCTGGTGGACAAAAATCCTTACAACGCCATTTCTTTTTTTACAATTCTTGGAAAATGGAAAAATGTCAACGATCAAATTGCAAACAAAATTACGGAAAAGGCAGGTGTTTCCTTGCTGCCCCACATCCCTCCCTCTCCCCGGCCCCCTCCCCGTTCCCTATCAGCCATTCTTCCTAAGTTCTAAGTTCACACGGTCCAAAACGACTGATTAACTTACTTATGAACAGGTCAGCGGTATTTATTGGGAATCCAGAAATTCAACTCATTTTATATCTTACAGCTTACACATGGCACTTTGGTGGAATTGGAGGTCAGTCCTTACCACTGAACGATCCTCGCCTGTGGTACATTATTGACGTGTATAGTTATGAACAGTAATTTCCCTGTAAATTAAATAGACAGCGACTTGACTTCCGGTGCCACAATGTTCTGTCACTACACTTTGACAAAAAAAAAAAAAACTAGTAAAGGTTGATGGGGATGGTCACAAAAAAGTTACGTAGCTGTCTGTATATGATGGTCAGATTAGTAGATTTACTCCCCACCCCCAGCCCCACCTGCCCCAAAACGATCGCTGTGGCAGAAATAAAAAAATCCTATGACTTTGGATAAGAAGAAGAAGAAGAAGAAGAAGAAGAAAGAAGAAAGAAGAAGAAGAAGAAGAAGAAGAAGAAGAAGAAGAAGAAGAAGAAGAAGAAGAAGAAGAAGAAGAAGAAGGAAGTGCGGACCTATGACCATGGTCATCTTCAAACAGCCAATAGAACAAGGCCACTTTCCTTATACTTGACTCTATCTCCTCCCAAATAAATGGTAGCCATTATATATGACTTTCAAGTAAAAATCTAGAAACCTATCGAGGTCCCAGAAAAAAATTGTTAGTTTGAATAATTGATGAGGTATCATTTAACCTATTAAGTGTTGTATTTAACGGTTACATTTATGATTTTTATGGTCTCGCAACTTCACGAGTATATCCATTTATTTTTGAGATATTGGCGGGCAATCAAATGGTCGTATCTAGCACAATAAGAGGGGGAGGACTGGTGTTTCTACATTCCCAGCTAGAAACGTGTGAAAGAGCAGGCAAAGACAGAAATAGAAAGATAGACGGCTAGGCAGACTGCCAGAAGCACAGGCAGGCAGCTAGGCAACCAGACGAAGACAAAGAGAGAAGGAGAGAGAGAGAAGGATGGAGCCAGAGAGACAGGCGGAAAGACGGTCTGATAGATAGATAGATAGATAGATAGATAGATAGATAGATAGATAGATAGATAGATAGATAGATAGATAGATAGATAGATAGATAGATAGATAGATAGATAGATGGATGGATGGATGGATGGATGGATGGATGGATGGATGGATGGATGGATGGATGGATGGATGTATGGATGGATGGATGGATGAATGGATGGATGGATGGATGGATGGATGGATGGATGGATGGATGGATGGATAGATAGACAGATGCAAGACTGTTTACATCAGTACTTTGTGAGCACGTGATTGTAGCTATCTCACCTCCTTCCGGGACAGGTCTCTCCCGACGATCGTATATAACTGGATCCAGCATGGTGGAGACAAAATGGGATACTGTCTCACTCCTAAATTTTAACAGAAATAGGTTTTTACTTACAACGCATATTTTATCTTTTACACATCCCCCCCCCCCTGGAATGGGGGGGGGGGGGGGGCAGACTCAAGCTCAGGATAGTTAACATGCGTGCCCATGACTTTTCAAACCGACCCCTTTGAAAACGGATTTTTACGTGCGGAAAAATAACCAAACCGGAGTGTAGCTCCGAAAAAAATGTGGGAAACGCAGAGTAAAGAAAATTGGTTTAATTTTGTTGTAACGAACCTGCATTCAGCGCAGACTGCGTCCCAAAATTACCTGTCTTTCTTTCATAGCAAGTGCACCCCCCCCCCCTCCTCACCCACACTGGAGACATTGTGTCACGTGTGGGAAACAAGAAACAGTCCTTATTTTTTTGCACACAACGATTGGCGAGCTCGTTTCTTTGTTACCAGTAGCGATTTTCGATTCTGCACTAGCAGCCAGGGCGATATCACGTGACAGCAATGAGAACAAAGAAAAAAAAAGAAAAAAAAAAAAAAACACGTGCCCAACTCAGCTGTCCAGCTCAAAAGATTTCCCTAAACAGCGCACCCTTGTCATTAAGTGCATGTTAGAGATCAACAAAAAAAGAAGGGCCTTAGTTACGTGACGCCCAGCGTGAACGGCCCTCTTGTGGGCGGGGGGGGAAGGGGGGTTGGAGGGCGACTTGCACCGGGGCGGCACAACGGTGATTTTAGTTCATCGATGGTCCGAGTGGTCTTTGAGAGGTTCTGCTGTATATTTTATTCACAAAATAACCTTTTGAATAAACTGAAGCCAAGGAAAGAATGCTGGTGTCTAGGCAGGTATTCTGAATTTTTTTATTTGCAAACAAAGAGCAGTGCAATTTTATCGACGCCGCGCACCATTTTTTCTTATTGGGTTATCCTTACTTTATTGGAATAAATCGCTCTTGCGCTTGCGTGATCACTCAATGTCCTTTAATTGTGTGGGCTTAAAGAAACAAAATAGACGCAATTGAAGATAAATAATGAAAAACAATGAACATATCTAGATCAAAAGTAATACAGTAAGGAAAAAAAATAGCAATTAAATAAGCCCCGAAGGTCGGACTTTGTGGGCCATTCTCAATGCCCCGCCTATGAACCTTACGATTAGTGCTCATCTTTTTCTTTAGTTGAAGGGGAGGGGGGAGGGGGATGGGCTTGGGCTATGCTTCTGCTCAGTCGGTGACGTCATAATTTTGCCTTCCAATGAGAGGGAGTGAAGAGCTGTCCTTTTTTTAATATTGTACTGATTCCCCCGACACATGTCATACAGCTGGAGATTTTCTCACGTGACTATAACAAATGATGTAACATTCATTATTCACTCAGGAAATATAACTATTTTTTATTATTTTTTAGCCAGAGTTCAGAGTCTAAGGTAATGAAAACCAATAAATGAGTCCGGAGTGTAAACACGTGCACGTCCTAATGACACAGATTGTACAGGCTTTAATTCTGAATGCCACGTGTAAAAAATTCTGAAAATATCATATACATATCGTAGACACGTGCGCATCCTAATGACACAGATTGTACAGGCTTTAATTCTGAATGCCACGTATAAAAAATTCTGAAAATATCGTATACATATCGTAGACACGTGCGCATCCTAATGACACAGATTGTACAGGCTTTAATTCTGAATGCCACGTGTAAAAAATTCTGAAAATATCGTATACATATCGTAGACACGTGCGCATCCTAATGACACAGATTGTAAGGCTTGAATTCTGAATGCCACGTGTAAAAAATTCTGAAAATATCGTATACATATCGTAGACACGTGCACGTCCGACTGACACAGAATGTACAGTATTTTTTTTTTTTTTTTGAAAATATCGTTTACCCAGAACAGACAAAGTAATTCCAGGTATGTCCATGACGGAAAATATCAAAAAAAATTACTAAATAATATTGGTTTTTAAACCAATTTAGAGAACAGTATTAATCAATGTTTCTGTTTTAGAGTTAAAACACTTGTTCAGTAAAATTTGGGAACAGGACAATTCCCCCCCCCCCAGACAATTCCCCCCCAGTCAATTCCCCCCGACAATTCCCCCCCGAACAATTCCCCCCGTAGGACAATTCCCCCCGAGGACTATTCCCCCCCATTCATTTTTATTTTTCTTATTTTTTTCTTTTCTTTGTATCTCTCTCTCTCTCTCTTTTTTTTTACAAATTGTTGCCCTTTTATCTTCTAACTGGAGATGGTAATTGTCCTTTCATTTCAACATTTCAACATTGCCGCAATTGCAATCTACATGCCTTATCCAAACCAATGAACTTTAAGTTGGCCACCTCAGTGCCAGCAAAAACGGGTTTTTTACATGTTACATCGGTCGGATCCGCCGTAATGTTCGCGGTGCATCTGGTCAAATTATGGGTGGCCGCTTGCCCGAGCCACCGCGTCGCTGGTACGCCGACTCTGCCCAGCGCATTCGTCAAACAGTCCGCGACTTCGAAAACCGGCATACTGTTGACTATTTGCGTGGAATTGCCCACAACATCAGGTTTTAAATGGCAGAAAAAACTTTCGTTCCAGATGGAAAAATTTTGCACTTTTGATTTTAAGGTATTTTAAAAATAAAGACTTTGGCATTCAAAGTAAAATATAATATAAAAATTTAGGGGGGGGGGGTGGAATAGTCCTCGGGGGGAATTGTCCTACGGGGGGAATTGTTCGGGGGGAATTGTCGGGGGGAGTTGTCTGGGGGGGAGTTGTCTGGGGGGGGAATTGTCCTAGACCCGTAAAATTTATAACGAATTTGCTTTGGCGTGTCTTAACCCCAGGATGGGGGTGGGGGGGGGGGCTTCTTGGTATCTTATGTGTTACCATGCGTATCCCCTCCCAAAAAAAAAAAAAGAGGAGAAATGGGGAAATTTTGAAGCCAGAGGTGGTCCGCGCGGAGTACCAATTTCGTTAAAAACGGGGATTATTTTGCATTCAGTACTCCGTGTTGCCTGGAAAAGAGGGGTTATTTTGGAATTTCACTCCGCGTTTGGTTAAAAGAGTGGGTATTATTTCAAAATTACCACCCCGCGTTTGGGAGTTGTTTTAAAAAAGTCATGGACACGCAAGGTGACCAGTTATAAGGTGAGTGGCCCCGCAGGAGTCTTAACCTGCTTAATTTTGCATCCACTGCCAACCCAAAACAATGAACTGGTTTATTAATTAGCGTGTTTTAAAATAAATTACAACATTTACCAAGACTTGCAGTTGTGGACAGAGTACAACATCTTGTATTTTCTACTTCCTTTTTATGCACACTGAGTGGGCCAAAATGGCACTTGGTGACTCGTTTAGAGGAAGAAAAGCAAGAGACAATTTACCTGGTTTGCAAAATGAATAAAATAATGATGGCGCTCCTCGTAAAACCGTATCCTCCATTTGTGATTCCCACCATCATGACGTCATACAGATTACTATTTATGTCTGAGTTATAATCTTACACATCAGAAACAGTGCCATCAAATACTGAAATATATACTAAATGTAAACAAGCTCCCCTTTGCTATCTCTGTCTCTCGTCTGGAACTACTCCAGCACGAGAAACAAGCCTGTATGCGGGACAATTTGCTAGGAATTGTTGACTTAACTTCTAACAAGAAAGAATAACACACCGCATTGAAAACTATGATCCTTCTATAATGTAAACAAAACACGTGATCCAACGACAGCTCTTACTTTTATATTCCATGTAAGACAAGTCGAATTAGCGCCTCATTTCTTGTTCCATATAATCGATTGAGCAGGCAGATCATGACTAGACTACACACGCTACTATTTTTCATTTTATTAATTTTTCACCAATTAACACATGTTAATCAAATTCTCGGTGAATTCAGTGAAGTCACTCGTCTCTCTTATTCGTCATAATTATTTTATTTTTAATCTGTGTAGTATCAAGCTTCCTCGTAAATCGGTCCTCGGTAATCCTTGTTACCAGATAATCCGCCCTCACACACCATCAGATAAACCCTCCTTAATTGTCTCATACCAAAGCTTTGTTTTTTTTTATCTGTTCGCTCCCCTCATTGTGATTGTGTTGTATGGAGAAAGAGTTCTCCCTCTCCTCGATCTGAGATCCAGGGCCGGTGTTCATAAGCACTATACTGTCCAAAGTAACAGCACTAAGCTGGTAACGCCTCATTAATACGCTCCCTGGGAACCAGGTGTATAATATTCCTGTGATGTGGTTTCGTGTCACTGCTAAAAAACTGAGTGCACTTTTAAAGAGAAAAGAATTCTATACATGGCTTGTCTATTTCTACTCCATATATATATTCTTTATAGTTGTCTAATGAATATCATCAAGAAACCGTTTGCAGCGCAGTTAGTCCTGCGAATTACCGCAAAGCTTAGCAAAATGTACGTTCCGTGAAATGATTGGTACCAGTCGTTCACCGGAGGGAGGTGGAAGGGGGGGGTGTCACTTGATATAATATATGTTACCATGCATGTAAAAAACGGAGAAAGTGAAGTTAATTTTGAGGCCAGACGCTGTTCGTGTGGAGTTCAAGTCTGTTTGAAAAAAGACGGTGGGGAGAGGAGGGGAGAGAGGGAAGGGCTCATTCAGTACTCCTTATTTTAAGAGGGAGGGGTCTTTTGGAACTACACTACGCGTATGGTGATTAAATGGAGCATTACCTCAAACTCAACCCTCCACATTTTTTGGTCGTTTTAAACAGTCATGGGTACTCATGGTATTGATATTAGTAAGCGAGAAGAAGAAGAAAAGAAAAGAGGATGAGGGAAGAAGAAGAAACAAAAAGGACGAGCAGAAAAGGAGAAGAAAAAATAATGATGAAGAAGAAATAGGAGGAGGAGGAGGAGAGAAGAAGAAGATGAAGAAGAAGAAGAAGAAGAAGAAGAAGAAGAAGAAGAAGAAGAAAAAGAAGAGGAAGAAGAAGCTGATGATGATGATGATGATGAGGAGGAGGAGGAGGAGGAGGAAGAGAGATCGGAAGAAGATATGGAATGGTTTTCATTTTGTTTTGAGTTTCTTCAGTTAGTCTCAGCTGCCAGTCTTTTTTTAACAGGACAACTTGATATCAAGCTCAGCTTAAGACTCCACTCACTTAATCAAGGTTTTTTTTTCTATTCTTCTTTTAAGAGCTTAATTTAACACCAGTGTTTATAAAAAAATACATTCTTCTTTGCTTGGCTTCTTTTTTTTTCTTTCCATAAAAATCTCCACTTTCATGGCATTGAAATATGACATTCAAATATATTTTTCTCGGTGACAATGAGATCTTGTCACGCAATATTGTCTCCGCTCACAGGGTAATATCAGTTCGATATCGCGGGTGGGAGGGGATGACAAAAAAACCAGGATGTCATTATGTTCGAAAGTCGAAATGGATATTTACCAGGGGGGTGGAGAAGGTATTACCCGATACTCAAACATCCAGCTTGAACACAAATAACCCCGTTTCTGGGGAAGGCTAGAGAAGTAGACCCTGGATAGATTTTCTGAAGGAAATATTACTTTTTTGTGGAGGTAAGATCAGGTGGGAGTTGCTTCTTCCGTCAATAAACCACTGCTTTTCAGTGTCATATTTTCTTTATATAACAGAAAAAAAGTTTCGCTGAACAATGAGGGATCGGATAGAGCATTCTGCTGGTGTCCCTGTACCTGTCCAGATTTACCATGTACCTGTCTCTTCAAATAGCCGCGTTGGGTTCGATGTGGTGCAGCGTTATCGTGACTGTCAGCGAATGGAAGGCGCTTTAAAAATTTAATTTTACTTCGCAAAAGCTTCGAATTCGCTTATCTCCACTTTTAATGGGTTCCCTTCCGGTTATATATACCATGTAACTATAAAAAAGAACTTTTTGTGCTGCACTTCGAAAGCACCTATCAGGCCATCCATCCCTCAACCAATCAGAATGACTGAGACATCGTCTGCTAGTCTTTGTGTTTACAGCCATTCCCTTTTTGCGTTGCGTTACAACAACACGACATTCTGTGTGCTGCCGGATTTTTGCAGCAAGGGAACTGGGTTAAGGTGCGAATTACTTAATATTTTACTTAATTCACTATCTAATGGATTATTTCATCTATTACTGTGCGTTGGGATAAATTTACGGAGTTTAAGTGACATAGATTTGACAGTTTGTTCTTCGGTCAAGTTAGGTTGAGTTTGAACGATCACGGTTACATTTTTCGGTCCCGAGAAGTGAGCCTCTTTCTCCATTATCTTTCAGATCGAGGAACTTACCAGTTCAATCTCATTTCGTCTGGGAGTAGGATCTTTTCAGGCTGCTGTGCCTGCTTAGACTCCAAGCTTTACCAGCCAGCTGTGTCATCGCGGAAATGGCCAGTTTTGCTTAAGCTTTACCCCATGGGACGCTTCCCAGCCTTTGTAGAGCAGGTTCTGCAAGTCTGAGAGCGTTTTCCGACGAAAAGAGACGTTTCCTGCGACGTCTGAGGGTCTTTTTCTTGCCAGAACCGTTTTTCGGTTGTGGTAATACGATCTCAAGTACGTGGAAACCATCCTGGACTCAACGGAACCATTTCCCTGTTACGGCCCTGGTACCTACTCCTAGTTCGTTCTAGGAAGCATCCCTTTTTGTCATGAATCACTCCATCGAGTCATTACAGTGATTGGGCGATTACCCAGTTTGAAGGGGTAAAGCTTGCAGTTTAGAGCAGAACGCCTAGAAAATGTAGTAATTTGTAATTTGTTCTTATGGTCGTTTTTTCTCTGCTTGCTTTTCAGATGTGACACAGGCCAGTCTATACTCTCCACCGTTGCTGCCTCAGTGTATTCATCCCTCACCTTTTGTAATCTTTACTCCATCTGCGAACGCTGCAGACGAAATAGCAGAATACCTCTGTACGAGCAAGACAACCCATTTGTGGAGTGTCTAACCTCAACCCAGAGGATTGGAAAGCCTGTTACGGAATAGGGCGAAGAACGAACGCAGACAGGATAAGCGCAAATTTCTCTCTTCAGCCGAGCTCTGTTATTCTGGGCCAGACCTCCACCCCGGTACACGTAGACACTGGAGCAAAATCGGATGCGACGTCGTTAACTAAGAAACATAAAAATCCAAGAATAGGGGACGTTCCTTTTCTGAGAAGTGTATATCCCAGAAGGGAAGGAGTAAGATTTTCTCCGAGAGGCATCATTCCCCAGGGTGAAACCCACTGGCAGTCCGGAGGGTGCATTCAAGACTCCTTCCACGGAACAAATGACTGCTACACACAAGGATACGGGAAGGTACTCTCAGCGGTGGCAAGCCAGCTAGGCATTCCCCCACGAGAAGATTTGACCCCTCCCTCCAGCTACAGCGTCTCCCTAGTGACTTTTCAGCTTTTCTGTCCAGGCAATCGCAGCTGCAAAAGCAATTTTTGAATTTAGAACATCAAGTGCAGAAGCAGGAAACTCTGCTTACCCAAAAGCAAAAGCCCAGATCGTCAGCTACAATTTCTCCCTCCCTCTCGCCACAGTTCCAAGCAATAGAGAGAGGGAAAATTAAGTCTCTGCTTTGTTAAAGGAGGACGAGGGAATCGGGCCGATTGATACTTCCCCTCTCGCTACAGTCCCAAACAACAGAGAGAGGGAAATTGACACCCCAGCTGGGGAACGCCAAGTGTTACAACTACAACAATCTCAGCTAACAGAAGCAGTATCTGACGAGCGGGATTTGGAAGGAGAGGACGTGGAAGAAGAATCTGAGGGCACTTCAGTGCATTCCCGTTTCCACCTCCCACTACGAGCAATGGACCAGGTACGGTCCCCAGGCCGGGAAGAAGACTTAGGATAGACCCAGCGGCAGCGGGCAGACGCCCTATCCGAACTCCCTCTCCACCAGACCTTGCAACCCCATCGAGTACCGCTTCCGCGATCGCACCGAAAGACGTACCGTTCAAAGATGCCATTCAAGAGATAGCTTGGCAGAGGTCTCCTGTGGCTTCCCACGTCTAGATAAAGAGGATCCGCCCATTCGTATGACATCTGGAAGGTCTGGAACAACCCGTGAAACGTACAGTCTAGATGTCTACAATGCGTAGAGACTCGGGCATTCGTTTAGTGGAGAAGGACGCCAAGACCGTTGAGGCGTCTTCTCGACACATTCTGAACATAATGTCATTCTAGGATAGACCCAGCGGCAGCGGGCAGACGCCCTATCCGAACTCCCTCTCCACCAGACCTTGCAACCCCATCGAGTACCGCTTCCGCGATCGCACCGAAAGACGTACCGTTCAAAGATGCCATTCAAGAGATAGCTTGGCAGAGGTCTCCTGTGGCTTCCCACGTCTAGATAAAGAGGATCCGCCCATTCGTATGACATCTCAGGCCGTTCACCACAACAGGGTTCCTTCATTGCACTAACCACCAGCGAGGGCGTAGCTCATGCCGTCCCGGTTCGCGCGAAGGAATTCAAGAAGATGGACGCCGGTGAGGGTCGCACACTGTGACGGTTCCACGGCGCGTATCGGTCAGCAGATGAGCAGATCCTTCTGGAAGGTCTGGAACAACCCGTGAAACGTACAGTCTAGATGTCTACAATGCGTAGAGACTCGGGCATTCGTTTAGTGGAGAAGGACGCCAAGACCGTTGAGGCGTCTTCTCGACACATTCTGAACATAATGTCATTCTAGGATCGTACACCCAAGGCACCGAAGACCCGTTGGGAAGATCTACGCTCATTGATCTGGTGTCTTCTAAACTGATGGAGTGCCTGGCCTTAGCTACCCGGGACGTGGTCAAACTTTCCACCTTCATGATGACGTCAATGGTCTACCTAGGTCGAGGCGCCTTTCTCCAGCACTGCTGGTCCAGTGTCAAGGGATTACGGGATCTGCGCCTTGCCCTCATCCTGGCGGAACGAGAACTGTTTCCCCCCGCCGAGGTCGAGAGGGTGAACCAGGAAAGCTGCTCACTTTTCCAGGATTATGCCCTCATGTCCAGGATGTCCCGATCCTCGTTCAAGCGACCTCTGAAGAGGAAACGGCCACAGTAATCCTCTCCGACACAGGCCAAACCGAGTGCGCAACCACAACAGCCCCCTGTTAAGAGACCGAAACCCAACACCGGCAGCAAAACAGAGGGCCCGTCTCCACAGTCGTCTCGAAGGGTAGTACGTTGGTTGAAGAGGGGTTACTCCCTACCTTTCAAGCGAGACCAAAACACGCTCGAACGGGCTTTTTCAGCAGGGTTTTTCTGGTTGGCATGATATCCGGGGACTGGAGGTTAGCATTCGATCCCTCCCCCATAAACGGTTTTCTGCCAGTGGTCACCTTTCAGATGGATACGGTCCTGGTGATAAAAGGGTCATTACGGGAAGGGATGTGGAGTACCTCCATAGATCTACCCGATGCCTACCTCCTTATCCCTCTGCACCACTCAGCAAGAAAGGCCCTAGCCTTTCAAGTAGGAAAAATACGTTTTTGATTTCTGGCACTTCCCTTCGGTCTGGCTACGGCCACGTACGTTTTCTCCAAGGTCATGAAAGTGTTAAAACATGGACACGCCTAGAGGGGATGTTAGTCTTTCAGTATCTGGACGATTAGTTCTTGGCAAACCAAGACAGGTAACCAAGAGCCAAACGATGACGTTAGCTCGCAAAGCATTACAGGTAGGCTTAGTAGTAAACCTGTCCAAATCCGAACTAATCCCCAAACAGTTAAGTACTTTTCTAGGGGAATCTTGGAACCTAACAATAGCAAGAGCGTTCCCCACGCCAGACCGCTGCCAGAGAATTGCAAAGGCCATAATGGATATCCCCTCAGGAAAAAAGGTAAGATTACAAGCCATGGAGTCGCATTTAGGTCTGCTAGTGGCAACAGAAAAGATGGTCCCTCTGGGTCGTCTCCATTACAGACCTTTCCAAAATCAAGTGAGATGGGCATTGCATCTGGGACGTTCAACCACAGCAAAGTTTCACAAGTAGTCCTACAAGCCCTACAGTGGTGGTGCGATGTGCAGGTCATATCTGACGGGATGTCGTTTCAACCCCCACCCCAGAACTAGAAAATCAAACAGAAGTATCCCACTTGGTGTGGGGAATTTACTCGCACGGTCAGGTATGGACGGGCAAGTGGCCTCCCTCTCTCCAGGCTTATCACACAAACTGGCTCAAGCTCCGGGTGGTCTGGATTGCCCTGACCAAATTGACCAACCAACTCAGAAGCAAGGCAGTCCTGTTTCGGTTAGACAATTCCACAGTCATAGCTTATCTGAAGAAGCAGGGAGGTGCCAAATCACGGTCCCTGTCCAAAATAGCATTTCAGATTCTTAACAGGGCCCGAGAGGAACATGTAACCGTTCCAGCCCGTCATCTGGCCAGGAAAGTAAATGTGCTATCGGACTTAGCTTTCAGACAGAGTCATGTAATCAACACCGAATGGTGTCTATCCCCTCGATCTCTTCAATGGGTAATACATCAGTCACCGTGAGGTCCCCCGACGCTAGGTCTGTTTGCAAATACCATGACAGCCCAACTTCCCCATTGCGTGTCTCCCTGCCCAAATCAAGCTGTCTGGGCAGTGGACTCCCTCAATTATCAGTGGCCACTGGACAAAGTCCTGTATGCCTTTATTCCACAGCCACTTTTAGGGCAAGTCCTGCAAAGGGTAATCGAGTTATAACCACGGTATCTGCTACTCATTGCCTCAGTTCCATGGTTTGCCCTCCTACTCCACTGCAAGATAGTGAGGTCGATACAGATCCCATGCCACAAAGAATTGCTGTCACAGCCCCACTGGCAACACTTCCACCCCTTCTCTCTCTTACTGAAATTGCACCTTTGGTGTCTAACCAGTCCTTTCTGAAGAACAAAGGCTTTTCCAAACAGGTGAGAGAAAAAATAGTAAACATTCACAAGGGTTCCACGGCTTAAGTTTACAGGTCTCAGTAGAATAATTTTTCCACCTGGTGTAGCAGCTTCAAACTGTACCCGTTTCACTCTAGCCTTTCTCGATCACCTGTTCACGGATGAGAAGGTAAAGGTAGGTTCCATCGGGGGCTATAGGACCGCCATAGGGTCCAGACGCAAAGCGTCACCAGGGTACGACCCGGGCGAAGATGGAGCCCTCTCACAACTGGTAAGACATTTTAAGGTAAACTCCCCACCATGCCCTTCCGACATAGCGCAGTGGGACCTATCTTTAGTCTTGCGTTATCTCCAAAGCCCAGACATTTTCGATGAAGACGTGATTTCGGCTAAAAAGGCAACACTAAGGTTCACGTTTTTATTAGCATTAGCTTCGGGCACAAGAAGAGGTGAGATTCATGCACTGGACAGAAAGGTAAAGAAAGATAAGGGCACCTGGAAGAAGGTCATCTGGAACCCTAGGGCAGGATTCATCGGCAAAACCAATATTATGACACAAGGGATGGGAACGTTTGATCCATCCCTACCAGAAGACCCCGATGCCACGGCTTAGTCTCTCTCTGTGTCCCGTCAAGGCTTTACGCCACTATTTGAAAATGTCAGAGGCCTACAGATCAGAAAACCAGAAGACACTCATCATTTCTTTCATGCCGAAGTTTAACAAAGATCTTTCGAAACAATCTTTCTCAAATTACATTAAAAAGACCATTTTGGCAGCCTATGACGATGCAAAAATTGACACGAACCCGTCTGGGGAACAAAAAGTCAAAGCCCATCAGGTAAGGCAAGTAGCTAACTCCCTGAGGGCCGTACGCAATGTGTCTCTTTCAGATATATAAGAAACAGGTTATTTGTTTTCCCCAAACTCTTTTGAGAAATATTATCTAAAAGATTTTTCTCAGGATGAATTGTCCAGTTTCTACTCATTGGGACCGTTGGTAGCATCAGAAACGACCATCACAGGCTGATGGTTTCTGTTGTAGATCTCCGTCCCCTCAAGTTCAAATACAAGGGCAAGCAGAAGGGCAACTTCTCCAAGGGCGGCAACGGGAACAACAACAACAATAACAAGCCACGAAAGTAACAACCCGAAAGAAGGATTTCCCCTTCTTACTCTGGACATTTCGCTTTTCGCTTGAGTCCTATCGGACCGTTTCGGCTCCGTGCTTATATTAAGCTCCGCTAAAACGTGTTACGTTTATTACTTAAGCATTCTATATATTCCGATGTGTTTATTGTAGTGTGTGTAATTTATGCAGCCCAGTCTTCGGTCTTACGACTACTCGGGTATTTTAAATACTGAACTCCTTTCTTAAAAGTCTTTCAAAAAGAAAAGGGGTACCATTATGGTCCGCAGTGACCATATGCCCGTATGTGTCCGGAAGAACGAAAGACCGGCCTCTTAATCATGATACAGGGTACCATAGTGTCATAATGGGCCCATTGGCCCATAACGGCCCCATATAGAGAAACAGTCACAAATCAGCTGAAAGTTGTTTGTATTTCATTTTCTGCCGATTCTCAGTAGTCTTAGAGCTATCTAGTCAATTTTTACAGGTTTCGTTCGAATAAACATGGTAAATTCAGAGAATTTCTTGGTGAAAGAAAGTTTATACAACAGAGTCTCTTCATCCAAGTATTAGCAGCATGTCTTGTCAAGACACTTCAGTCTCGTTGCTCGAAGTGTCAAAGGGTTTTAATTTGCGTCAATCCTACGGATTTACGATCCTATTGTAGAATGGCTAATAAACATAATTGCACAAGAATACATAGCAAGTGAGAACCTGAGGTAGGCATCCATCCTGTGTTCGGTTGGAGGGAGGATGGTAATAATTCTTAAAGATTAAGTCATGGCTGGAAGCCTTTCTCATCCCGACTTACAGTTGCTGTGATATTTTACATTTGTTTCCGACTTTATCTTATGTTACAAGACCGGAATGATACTCTTCGGGACTTTCTTTGGAAAATCATTAAAAGAATTTGAACTTAGCTGACAAGTTTTATTTCTTCTTGTGCATCAAGTGTTCAGCACTTGGCATTGTGGAATTCGTGACCTTTTTGGGCAGTTCAAAAGAATAGCAGGCTCCTTTGCTACGGACGTAAGTCTCATTAAAAGTGGAAACTAACGTTTTATTTCGTAAAACGAGCTTTTACGAGTAAAAGCGCAATTTGCGTTCTCCACTTTTAACTTAATTTATAGCATCCCAACCTTCCCCAACTAGCTTGGGCATGCTGTACCGCCATTTAGGGCTAAAAAGGGAATGGCTTTGCACACAAAGACTAGCAGACGATGTCTCAGTCATTCTGATTGGTCGAGGGATGGATGGCCTGATAGGTGCTTTCGAACTGCAGCACAAAAAGATCTTTTTTATAGTTGCGTGGTAAATATAACCGGAAGGAAACCCATTAAAAGTGGAGAACGCGAATTGCGCTTTTACTCGTTAACGCTCGTTTTACGAAATAAAACGCTAGATTGACACAAGGTCGTTCCTAAAACAACAGTAGGAGACAATTGCACATTATCGCTCCTTTGCTGAAACAATGGCCGCTATTGTGAGCGCTGAAAAAGAAACCAATTTCATTTTCAAGAATAAGTTAGGTATGAAATTACATTTTACTAATGGAACAAAATTTTAATAAAACTTTAACTTTAGTTTTTGCGGAATCATGTATAGCGAAATACATTGTGCTTAGTCTGCCTCTGGACGCTGAAAGAATCTTATCTTCTCTTATCCTTTTAAAAGTTCCACTGCAACTTCCACCAAACGGCAGCTTTAAACGGCCAATGAGGTAGCATTCACCAGGCGATAACAGTCACCTCGATGCCACATTCACCTCGAGATGACATTCACCAGGTAACGATATTCCTCTGTAGACAACATTTACCAGGGGAGGACGTTCAACAAGAGACGACATTCACCAGGAGACGATATTCATCTGTAGATGACATTCCTCAGGGGACCAGATTCATCTGGAGACGACATTCATCAGAGGACCACATTCTACAGGAAATGACATTTATCACGACATTCAGTGGGAGAGGCCAGTGACAAGGAGATAACATTCACCAGGAGGCGACATTTATCAGGGGGTGACATTCACCAGGGGACGACATTCATCAGGGGACGACATTCATCAGGGGACGACATTCAGCAGGAGACGACATTCACCAGTAGACAATGTTCCCTTGGTGACGACATTCAACACGGGACGACTTTTTCCAGGAGATGACATTCACCAGAGGACGACATTCATAAGGGACGATATTCACCAGGAGACGACATTCGCCAGGAGACGACATTCACCAGGAGATGATATTCAACACGAGATCACATTCGCCTTGGGACGACATTCACCAGGAGACGACAGTCACCAGGAGACAATATTCACCAAGAGACTACAACCACCTGGATACAACATTTGCCTGGGGACGGCATTCACAAAGGGACATTCAGCAGGAGACGACATTTACCAGGGGACGACGCTCACCAGGAGATGACAGTGACAAGGAGATGATATTCGCCATGATGCGACAATCTAAGAGACAATATTTAGCAGAAGTCGCAATTCACCCGGGGATGACATTTACCAGGAGTTATAGTCAACTGGAAGCAACATTCACATGGAAACCACATTCACAAGCAGACGATATTTACAAGAAGCGACATTGATCGGTTGACAATATTCATGTTGAAAAGGAAAGACATTCACCACAAGACGGTCAAATTAGAAGTGACATTCACACTGAAATCACATTGACTAGGAAAAACATTCACTTTGAGAAGAAATCCACCTGTAAATGAAATTCACTGAAAGACGGAATTTACCAATAGAAGATATTTTCAAGGAGGCGCAATTCACCTGCAGGCATTTTCCATTAGATGGCGTTCAGCAGGAGAGAACACTTAACAGTGGACGACAATCGCCAGATGACCGCGCTGTCTATGAGACAAGCTTTATCAGGAGACCACCTTAACCAAATGACCCACTTTACCACGAGACCAGCTTTACCAGGAGACCGGCTTTACCAGGAGACCACCTTTAACAGGAGACTAGCTTTACATGGAGACCAGCTTTACCAGGAGACCATCCTTGCCAGGGAACCACCTTTGCAGGAGGCCACCTTAACCAGGAGACCAGCTTTACCAGGAGACCACCTTAACCAGCAGACCACCTTTAGCAAAGACCCAATTTACCAAAAGACCACCTTAACCAGGAGACCATCTAAACCAGGAGATCAGCTTTACCAGGAGACCAGCTTTACCAAAAGACCACCTAAACCAAGAGACCAGCTTTACCAGGTGTCCACCTATATCAAAAGACCCACTTTACCAGGAGACCATCTTTATCAAAAGACCCACTTTACCAGGATACCACCTTAACCAGGAGACCAACTTTACGAGGGACCACCTTTACCAGGCGACCACCTTAACCAGCAGACTACCTTTATCAAAAGGCTCACTTAACCAAAATACCACCTTTACCAGGAGATCAGCTTTACCAGGAGACCAAATTGACCAAAAGACAACCTAGACCAGGAGACCGGCTTTACCTGGAGACCACCTCTACCAAAAGACCCACTTTACCAGGAGACCTCTTTACCAGGAGACCAGCTTAACCAGGAGACCAGCTTTACCAAAAGACCACCTAAACCAGGAGACCAGCTTTACCAGGAGACCACCTTTACCAGCAGACCACACTCGCCAGGAGACAGCACTAACTATTTGACCTCAGTGACCAGGCAATAATATTCATCCACATTGGCTTGAAAGACCATATTCACAAAGAACAAAATTTACCAGAAGGTCACGTTCATCATGCAGTTTAAAATGGGAGTAATTTTCATTTAGTACTCAATGTTTCCTACAATGGACCAAAAAGTGGTGCACACAGGCTGCTCAATGCAAGTGCCTGACTAGATTTTGCTCTGTGATTGCGGTGACGCGCTTTCCACCTGCCTCTGAACTTATAAATATATCACTTGGTGAAGCGGAGTGTTATTAAATGTGGCACTCACATTTAAGGCGTGAAATTTACACAAGGGGTAGCGGGAGGGTGGTATTTCTCAAGATTAGCCCCTACGTTTGGGTACAGTTTTAGAAAGGTAACGAATAGACATGGTAACCAGTTGGTAGTACTACGGGATGAGAGCATGCAATGAGAGCAACGTTAATCAAACATCAGTAATTTCTCGTGCCGAGTACAATTGTGTGCATTAAAAACATTTTCTCCCTGCAGTAAGGTTTCAAACTCCATATTAAAGGCCTATCTTTGTTTTATTTCATTAACACCGTATAAAATGGCTTCCAAGCAGGGTTTTTCTCTAGGTTTTCGTTGTTCTTTAAAGCCAGATCGACACATGGCTAAAGATATAGCCTCCAGCACGCTTACACGAAAACATACAGTTAAAACAAGAATGAATTTGGCATGTCCATGATCATGACTAATTCCTTTAGCCCTTTAAATATGCCTGATTATTCTTCAGGAATATCCCTGCTTGCTTTCTAAACAGAGATAAGTTTTCAATATTAGACAACGCGTAACAAGATATTGACTAAACAGCAAATTTAACTTTTATAAGTTCAATAACATAAAATGTGCAAGAATCTATTTCTTCAAAATGATAACAAGGTTCTCCAGACACTGGCCGAATTTACACTACACTTCTTCACTATACTTCTTGGAATGATCTAAATTTCATGATAATGAGTAAGGTATTTACAGAGTGTCGAAGCTTTTGTTAGCGCATCACAATGATAATGAGTCGACATTTTCTATGCTCAAGTGTTAAATGTCGCTTTATAAGAGTAAATGTCACCTAAAATATCACACTAAAGACGATACAAAGAGCTACGACAAACATTTTGATTTTACAGCAGTTTGTTTTTGAACAATGGAGTAAAACTCTATTTCCGGGAACTGTCGAAAATTCTGATAGCTCTCTATAACAGACAGATTTGTTAAGTTCCTTTTAATTTTCTATTTATAATCATTCCATAATGAAGAAAACTAAAACAACTGGGCAACACACTTGATACATCGGATACCCGATGTATAAAAAGCCCCAATCTATCGGATGTTTTAGATAAGAATCTGATATTTAGCCACATATAAGGGATCTGTGCTACAGAAAAATCTATTTGGGCTTGGTAATGTATAAAAAGGCGTAAGGCATAAAACGGCTGATTAAATAACTTTTAGAACCGCTACAAGGTTCAGCCATTATGCGGTGAGGAAAATTGAATTAAACTTGATTTGGTCAGAATCTGGAAAACGATAAATTACGAAGTATCACTGATGAAGGCGAATCAAAGAACATATTTAACATATACGGAACTGATTACGAACTGCCAATTAAGTCTCGCAGAAAACTCTGGGGAGGGTTGGCCTTATCCGTATTTGCCCACCTCCAATAAAAATTGGTGGATTTTCTCAAGGGGCTGTTTTAGTGGCATACTTTCCCCCACCCTTCCAGATAAGACGGTGCGAAAATTCTCCATGTACAGAGGAAACATTGTGACGATATTGTATTAAAGTTTAAAAATGAGGAACCCTCAACATACCACACACCTTGTTATACAGGACAAGTTAGCTTAACCACGTCATTTTCCGGTAATTAAGGATTTGCTGTTCGCGTCGAATATTCCACGTAAGATATTGAGACACGAAAAAACACTCTTCATATTGCAAACCTAATTGTCATTGCGCTGGCAAATTGTTGCGCAATTTTAATGTATTGTTTAATCCCATTTCATGTGTCCTACAGCTTTCCAGACACACTACAAGGCTCTATAGCTTCTTTTTAATTTTGCCCCATTCCTCCTTAGTTTTCAAAGGTCGCACGTTGTCACATAGCCAATGCTGATATATTGTGCAAAAATATATACTAAGTGTATGTGATCTTTCACAACCTTATTTCACTCCCATCACGAGTAAATTGACGAGGGGTGAAGGCTGTAATTTTCTAGCAGGGGAGATAAACAAAATCAAGTTAGAACATGTTCAGCAATGCTTATTTGTCATAACTTTTCTTCTACAGGTCACACTGTAGTGTAATAGAGTAGATCTTCTTGAAAATATAGTACGCAATAACATGATGTGATTATGAATCATTGGGCAAAACATATCGTTATTTTGGAGGCAGTGACGTTGCTCATTTGTGTGTTTGAAACATGGGCGCAAAAATCTCAGTCTTATTGTAACTCTTTCCTGCCCTAGATAAATCGACACCGTTTTTCCAATTGCATGTTATTACAGGGGGATAAAATTTGTCTTTATATAACAGAAAAGGGCAAGTTTGAACAACTATAGCAATTCTATGAGTCTAGGACATTTCCCGCGGGGAATTTTCCCACGCGGACTATACCCGCGTGGACTTTTCCCGCAGAGGACTTTTCCCGAACTAGGTCATTTCCCGCGGAGGACTTTTCCCGCGGATGAAAAAAAACTAAAAGGCATTCATACGACACAACTCCGTTTGCGAGATTACGAAGTTTCACATACAGATAACCGTCTAACAAAATCTTTGGTTTTCCTCCGGTAAATTTCAAGTATTCCATTTTAGGAATGTATGATTTTATAACTTTCCTGCCCTGCATTTATTCCAAAAAAATAATGTACTCCGGAGAAATCTAGCCGACTTCGGGCATAAATCCACCATAGGCCGGAGTCGAAAAAATAATCAACGAACCTAACCAAGATTTCTTTGGAATATAATCCATCACACGCATAGGTTATCATTAATTGCAGTGGAATAGCACAACTGGCGGCATTACAACCACTGAAGCTTGCACCTGTATAATCCATCACAGACCGGAGTCAAGAAATTAACCAACGAACATTATCTAAGCTTCTTTGATTATTATCAATTGCATCTTTTGCTGTTTTTTTAATCCATCCACAGTTGTGAATTAAGTTTTAATTGCATTTAACTTAATCACAATAAACCCTGCCTCTGCTGTATTATCCACCGCAAGTTGTTGACAATAGAAAAAAGAAATATCACAGACCGGAGTGAATAAAGTTTTAATTGCATTTAACTGAATCACAAAATACCCTGCCCCTGCAGCATAATTCACTACAACTTGTTGACAATAGAAAAAAGAAACATCAGAATCCACTACAACTTGTTGACAATAGAAAAAAAGAAACATCAGAGACGGGAGTGAACACAATTGAGAACTTGTACTGCAAGTTTAAATTACTAAATAAAAATTGCAATAAATTAGTTTTATTTTTTGTTAGTTTTTCATCCGCGGGAAATGGCCTAGGTCTGGAAAAGTCCTAGGTCGGGAAAAGCTCCCGTGGGAAATGTCCTAGGTCGGAAGTCCTCGAGGGTAAAGTCTCCTCGGGAATTGTCCTGTTTCCCAATACTGGCAATTTAATACAACGGTGGCAAGAAGAACTTGTGGTAGAGTGCCCTGCGCTGTATATCGTGACAAGTACTGGAATCAACCCCTAATCAAGTGCTCACAATAACACACGCAAGGCATATTCACTTTGTTTGAGCTGCTTTGTTGTTCTGCTCTGTGCATCGTGGTAAGTATTTCAATCTATCCCTAATCAAGTACTCACAATTACACACGCCGGACATGTTCACTTTGTTTGATCTTGTTTGTTGTGGGTCAGTGTTCTGCCCTGATTGTATCAAAATATAATACTCTGATCAAGTATTCACAATTACATACAACAAATAGTCACTTTGTTTGAATGTTTGGCTCGGTTATGATCATCTCACGACCCCTCTGCGTAAAGCAATCATGTGAAAATCAAAAGATTATATTCAAATAGATCACTCTTTGTCGTCAACGAACTGTAATTAAAATCACATTATAAAAGTAATTAGTGTGCAGAGAAGTTATGAGAATTTGTGATCACATGTAAGATTCAAAAATGCAATTTTGTAAACAAATAATAATTAAAATATTAAAGACATATTTACAGTCGGCAAACGTCACAACTTAAAATTATTCTCATGCGAAGCATCAGGTGTTTTCACCAGTTTTGTTCTTGCAGAGGAAGGGATCCTTTAAAAGTAAACCTGCAGTAAGTTTTTCACGAACTGGGAAAAAGTTGTTTTCAAATGAATTGCGATGGATGAACATAAGCATTAGAAGCAGAAATTAATAGTGTAACTCTGTTTTGATGTTTTATAGGCCTTAAAGTATTTCTATCATCTAGGACATCATACTGTAAAATCACACAATACCAGTATGGTAAAAATGTTGTTTGTTTCCTGATCAAAGATGTCGAGTTAGCACCGGAGTGGCAAAGAAATGCTTGTTTTTTTTCATTCATGGTCTGATTTATTATTTGTCAAAGGCTTTAGAAGTTAATATTTCATGTCTTAAAATAAGTACTCCAGCTGAAATAAAGATGAAAATAGGAAAAATCAGTACAGACCTGTATCAACATCTTTAACTCATCATGAAACCTGCGTATACATAAACTTTTATACGAGCTTGTTTATCTAGCTGAATTATAAGACTGGCTTAACGTACAGGGAAAGGTAGTTTAGAACTAATCTAATAGCACAAGTGGAAAGATCTATATCCAGTCATTTTCGACAGAGATTAATCCTTAGTTAACTTTACCTAATGAAATAATATCGTCAAACAAATAGTTGTATCAATCTGAAAAAAATACACAAGTCATGTAAGGCACACAAAAGTCGCATATAATCATATACAAAGTCGCCATACAAAGTCAACAATAACTGTAAAAAATATAATAATTTCAACTCACAGCGCAATAATATAAAAAATCTATGGCCTTGATATTATTATCTTGTCATACTTTCCTATATTTACACTGCTGTCGTCTGTCTCTGTGTATTTTTCTGGTGTCTCAGAATTGACAACCAAAGGAGGGTGTTAAAACACTACTATCTTAGCAGTGCCGCTAGTGGCATTGAACTTACAGCAGTTCGGACGGCTATTAGCTCTTCTGAACAAGGATTCTGGCTCTATCAATAGTGAAATTTGGTGATCTTTGCGTTCATGCTAAGGACACTGTATAAATGAAAAACCACTTGATGTCTATGATTCCAAGCACTGAGAAAAGTCTTGTTGTTTCCTACAATGCTTTAGATCTGCTATGCTCAAATTGAGAACACATTTTTTTTACTTTGCCATACTCCAGCACAAGCACCGTATGTACATGTTTAGAATTCTTCCAGCAATGGTATTGAATGGAGCCTTTTTTGGCAGTACTTTTTACAAGACTAGAGCATCTTAGAACAAAGAAAAGAAAAATACACGCTCCATGTTCTTACAAACACTGTTTACACAATACATGCACTTATTTTCCTAAAGTTGCTTAAAAGGTATATATTCATGCCGAGAATTCCTTTTAACACCCTGAACTGAACAGAGAAGATGAAAGACCTTCTCATCACAGTTTCGCTGTCAATGAATTGAAAGCCCGTAAAATGTATCAATTAGCTTCGTCCTTGAAAGCTTGTTTTAGACATTGTACCGATAGAGTGTGTCTTGTATTGGGATTCCTGTCGTATTTTTACGATTATGAATGCAATATGTAACACATAAAGAGCTTCATATGGCAGTTATCGCATGTGCCGTATGACAAATAATATATCGCTAGTATTTACATAACCTATCAGTGTCATTTACAAACCAAAGGTTTGTTCACATATTACATGGAAAAAGCGCTTTAATTTATACATATTGTATTGATATAACTTAAAAAGTATTCAGTTCTTACACTGTAATTACTAAAAAAATCCATATTGAATCGTTGTAATCATTATTTTTTCTTCCTTTCAGCTCTCATATTTGCATTAGTTTCATTAGACATGGTTTATTGTGATTACCCCATGCCATTAAAAACAAAACTTTGTATGGCCAATGTTACGTGTTACAAATGTCGTGTGTTTTATATTTAGTACTATTTATTATTTGCTTTGTAAGCGTCTTATTAATTCCTTTATGGTCTTGGTGGAATATTGTAAAAACTAGAAGAATGAAGAGTCAGCATTTTATAATGACTTCTCATTCCTTTTTGTTTGCTTTCGCTAAGTTCCTGTAAAATCTAAACAAGACTCGAAAGTAACGTGAAAAAAGTGAAATAAGCCGAGCGTCTAATTGAAATAACAGTTTGTGTAAGAGATGTATAAAACAAACAGCTAGATTATGGCGTGCCTAAAAATGAGCAACGGATGTCTCAAAATACGTAAAATGACAATGTTTGAATTTAGTTAGTGTTACACTTGTTGTTAGAATATAGGTCTTCCTGCAATAAAAACTAGAATAAAAAACCGATCAACAAAATTTTATGGCACCAAACGGAGCTATGAATCAGGTCTGTTCAGAAAGCAAATTTTTTATTTCAGTAGAAATCCGTTAGCTATAGAGAAAAGAAAGCGTTTAATATGCTAACTAACGAAATTCAGACAAAAATGGAAGAAAAGTACAGAAGAGAAAGAAAACATGGGGGTTATAAAAGGAAAAGGGCATTCAAAGTAATAAGAGACGTGCATAGAAGTGAAAAGAAAAAGACAGTCAAGTAATAAAAGGAAAGGGGTGACGACAGAAAATGATATGCATAGAAGTAAATAAAAGAGCATTCAATTAATAAGAGGAAAGAAGAACGCAAAGTAACGATGCAAGGAAAAAGGCAATAGTAAACGGATAAAAAAAATATATGTAAAGCAGTGGAAGGAAAATGTCTACTTTTAAATTTAAGTCTGTGACTAAGTGAAAACGGTAATGAAGTGCATAGTTACTTAATTCTTCTTGGTTCCACCCAGTTTTTCCATGATTGAAAGTCATAACCTGCTTAATACCTTACAAAAATTTTTAAAACGATTCTCCACATTATTTTGGTAACACAAGAAATGTTCGATAAGAGAGGCAAACTTTATCATAGCCATTATGTATCAGATGACCAACTTTTTATAGATGTTTTAATGTCTACCTGAATAAAACGGAAAATGTTTAACTATTTTGAAATTGCTTTGCACCGTACAGCAGTGAGTTAGTAGACATGATTAGATTTCTGTCAAGGTGTGTTCAAACTTAAGCAATAATAGCTCACACGATGCTCCTTTCCCTTCACACAAATTGAATGCTTCTTAAAAGACTACAATGCCAATATTTGAGCAGTGTGGAATTACATACCTCACATTAACCGATGTATTTAAGCTAACTGCGTGTGCTTTCAACCTTCCACTTCAAAAGCAGCTGATTTCAGATTTAAGTTAACAGATTGATAATGCACTTCTTCACATATCTGGAATATATCCTCCGACCAAACTGATCATATGAAATTGGTATAAATGAGTGCACTATTATCACTAATCAAAACAATTCTCAGAAAAAAAATCTATTTTTGAAGTTAATATAGTATTGCTTTGACAGTTAAAAGAATAAAACGAGATATTTTCCAATCAACATTCAGGAGACATAAACTACCTCATGTGATAGCAACTGCAATGCTACGAGAACGAAAACACATGCTTGGCTCGGTGGGTACATATTTGATTCTGTTGGAAACAATGTGTGACCTTTGCTGGTGTTAAGCACGCTATATATTAAGGTGCTATCACTTGTTGGCAGTTGTCAACATTACATGTTTGTTATGGTTATCTGTTATGATGATTGGACTCATTTATGAACTCAGTTGGATATCAGTCAATAGTGAGACCAATATACGGCCGATGAAAGAATTGCAAGCAAACAGACAGATAAGTTAAAACAATATCGAAAAATACTTATTTCACCCACTGTGTTTTTGTTTGAAAGCCATTATTATACCAAAAATATGTCATGGCAAACCTCAAGTAAAAATGACACAAATAAATTAAGAAAATTTTGTATTTTAACTTCAAAGTAACTAGCCCATACATAGGATGTATATGACTGTAACCATAAAAGGGGCCTTGGGGTATTTGCAACTGGAAATGTTGCATAATTTAGAAAAATTGAAATACTTAAAATGTAACTGATTTTGTTTGAATTATAATGAAATATACATAGTTCCCAGTACATTATTAGAAGAGGGCTTTGGCTTACCAAACCAAACACTTTGTTCTAGTATCTGAAGTCACTGATAAAGCCACTCTGTACGGGCACAGGATAGAAGCTTTTCACGATTCGAGTCTCAAAAACGCACTATTATGTTCAGTTAGTATATGCGTTTACATGATACACTCAGTAGATGGTAATAATTGAATAATAAAGAAGGCACTAATACACATTGACAGTATTGGTTACCAGTTAAACAGCGAATAGACTACAAAGTCCTTATCACAGTATTCAAGGCTCTAAGCCAGGCAGGGCCAGATTATTTGTTTTTGGTGCCATACCAGCCACGGAGAGCTCTAAGATCTTCTTATCGTTCACTGCTAGTTGAACCTCGATACAGACTTGTCTCAGCTGGCTATCGCTGCTTTGAAGTAGCTGTCCCAAGACTGTGGAATGCACTTCCGACAGAAATATGGGCCATTAAATCTCTTGATTTATTCAAACGATGTGTGAAAATCTATCTTTAAAAAAGCATATGATCTTTGATATAGTTGTTATTTTAGCTTGGAATTTAGATATTCAGCATTAAATGGACACAGTATTATTTCAAATGATGACTATATTTCCTTCAGGGAAGTATCGCATTAAGTAATTGCTTTATTATTATAGTATTGCAGCATTGCAATATTTGTACAGTTTATGATGTAGCGCCTTACTTTAAAGAGCGCGTTATTAAAAAATACTGTAATAATAATAATAATAATAATAATAATAATAATAATAATAATAATAATAATAATAATAATAATAATAATAAAGCACTAATATAGGTATCCACAATTGCACAATCAGGGAAGTACTGTTGAAATACTTTATTTAAGAAAATCACTTGCTAGTGCTTATTTCTTACAAATATCTTGCTGGTACACCTATTTTTTACGCTTGGTAATTGTGTTAAAATATTGTCTTAAGAATTTATTTTCTATTTTATTTATGTTATTGATCTGTAGTAATTAGTTGTAGTGATTATATTCCCGGTAGTACTTGTTTTTATTACTTGTTTTTCTTACAATGAGTATGTCAAGTCATCACAATTGACCTGGCCTTGACCTTGACCTGTAGTATATTAGTATATTAATTGACATTTTCTAGGTCACGAATGACTGAACGGATTTCAAAACTTGATCACATGTATTACTCATTTAGATTATGATCTGATCATTAAGATGCCCTAACTTCCCAGACTGTTCAATACTCACTGATACTGGTACTGATGTTGCACTGATGCCTACTATAGTCGAAATGATTTTTATTATATAACATAAAAAGTAAAATTTCCATTTGATATTCTAAATTAAGCGATTTGTAAGAAATTTTATCCAGGTAGCTGTGTCGGTAGTTTTTTTTTCTGTCACATCAATCGCAATTATATCAGACAGGTCTGACATTTATAAAAGGATAAAGCTAAATGAGTACGCTTAGAAACTCTTGTAAATGAAGTAGATGCGTTAAATCAAATGTACAGGTTAATGGAGATTATTCTTAAAACTTAAATGTATCTTCAATTCTTTTACATCTCTGAATAGGTATATATATCTCAATCTATAACAGATATCTGTAATAATTTATAAAGATAGAGGCAAATGTAAAGAGATGAAAATAGAAGTCAAGTTTCTTAGCACACCTACTTTACTCTAATCATGAATCTCTGTGAGTCGTCACATAAACAGCAAAAGAACAGAAGCATCCCTCAGATGGAACTTCTTCACAAACAGTATCAAGCCTCCAAACTCTTAACAGGGACCAGCTTATTTAGGAGGCAATATTTGAATAGAAAACTCCTTAAGTGTTACGAAATCAATACATATCACGATTTAGATCCTACCTTTTTGTTAATAATTTCAAAATAATCTGTATGAAATAACTTTTTTTAAAATTTCTAATATATTTAAAGATATATTTATTGAATAAGTGACTGTTTATTTATTTGAATAGACGTGTAATGATCAGAAAAAAATTTCAAATTATATGGTAACAATGTGAATTTCAGTGGTTGATTAGAGATATTACATATCAATTTTATATATTGATGAGTGGTAGATACCAATTTCTGTTGGTCAAGAGGAGTGGTAGTTATTTTTATTCTATTTATTTATTTATTTATTTATTTGTGATATTGAGTGCTACGTAACATATTTTGGTGTTCAGGAGAAGTATAAGATATTAATTGTTGGAGGTAATAAGGAGTTATAGAGGCCACTTTCAAGTGTAAATTAGAAATTACAATTATATGTGTTGCTCTTTTTTGTCTTAAATAAAGATTTAGCTGAACAATATAGTCATTAACACTTGACAAGCCTTTGGCTTGCAAGAGTTATATGAATTTGTGCGAGCAAAATTCGTCCTTTTTTTTCTTCTTGACACTTTTCCCGATTTTTTGTGTCTTCTTCTTCTCTGACACTATGGGCCCTACGACCATGAAACTTGGGACTTATGAAGAGCTTGATCTGAACATGTGCATGTCACTTTTTATTTTCGCCATGTGAAAAGAGTGTATTTTTTTTGCAAGTAAATGCGTAGCATTTAACCCACATCACACACAGTTGCACAGTGAGCTTTGTGCGAGCTCTCACTGCGTAAATAGCTAATACGGCGTATGCTAGATCAGTCAATAAAACCTTAAGTCAACAGAAACCAAACACTACTCGGCTTATAAGACGTATTCAAGCTGTGTTGTTTGCAATATATTATTCAAGAAATAACCCACTGAAGGAAGTATTTGTGCGTTTTAATTTTTGTCAAGTGTTTAACATTTCGCTGGCGAAGTGAGGTTCTAGTTACTACAACTGAATTCCAGTTAATGACAGTGGGCCGTATCAGTGAAAGGCTCAATGAATACGACAACGTCACATGCTCAAATCTTCCTTTATTCTAACTACAGACAGGATTTATATGTATTTTCTTCTATTACAAATGTACAGCTTAGAGAGCGTTCATAGTTTATAACCAAGCGGCCCAGTTTGACAGACCTGAAACTATCTGTCCCCTTAATGACAACCTGTGAACAGAGTTTATTTAGCCAATGAAGGCATAGATCTCATTATTCTTATTTATTTAGGAAAAGAATAAAACAGAAAAGAAGAAAAATAAAATTGAAACACCCCCCCCCCCTCCATAGAATTTTGGCTTTTTTCTTTTCGATAGTCGTTCTAATTGTTGTGATGTTGCCCTACAATCCCACCCCTCCACCCCCCTCCCACCAGAATTGATTACAACACCCCTACCCCTTCACCACTGACTATTCGTTATGGCCGCTCCCTAACGTGCAAGCCAGATTCTACGTGAAATGCTACACAACAAACTAAAACGTCAGAATGGCAGTATCTTTGCAAATATGATAATAAAAAATATAGTACAAATGAGGGGGGCCACTCGCTTAATTTTCAACCATGGCATTTTTTTTTCAATTGCCCTTCAAAGGAACAAAAGCCATTAAAAATTTGAACTTGCACCCCTTTGATTATTAAATGAGGGGTCCCCCACCAAAAGTAACTAAACCTTGAAACATAATAAGTTCAAAAATATTTCTTAAATTAAATTAACATAATATGTACAATAATACTGATGACCGTAACACCGTAAACAAGTGCTATCACATATTCACAGCCACAAATACTCATTTCCGCGCCACGTTTCTCATCCAAACGATACAGATTAAGTTCCATAACAGTCAAAGGTCAACATGTATCCCAGCTGCAAAAATTTTGCGGACGAACCAGTGGTGTTTTCAAGAGGAGGGAGCAGGGAATGGGGAAGGTGGCAGAGTACCCCCTCCCCCTTTCAATGGTATCTCGTGAAAACAGTATGACTTGTAGCGATTTGAATTGTCCCACCTCCATTTCTCCGGCTAGATCAGGGAATTGCCCCCCCTCCCCCCACCCTTTTCTGCTACCAGTTTCGGTTATGGGATATCCACAAGGTACGGGGTAGTGGTGGGAAGGGGGGAGGGGGGCGGGGGTGAAGGAGTGGTTCCTGGGTCTTTCTATTATTTTAGTTTGCTAATATCAGTGAGTCACGTCACAAATTTGCGTTCAGGGGATAAAGGTGGGTGGGGGATGAAGGTCGAAATAAAAAACGAAAACTATACGTTCTTTATGAAAGACATCTTATGGACATAATGTCACAAACGTATGAATATAAGTGGCTCTCTTTCACATCACTCAGAAATCTACAGACACTGAACAAGCACATAGTAAACAGAACATGAGGCTTCATTATATATATATATATATATATATATATATATATATATATATATATATAACTATTGTTTCTATATTTGATTACTTTAATTTAACAATTCTGCTTGTTTCATTGGTGCCTTTTTGTCTCCTAAAAATAGTTATACCTAAAATGCCTAAACCACTGATTTCCATTGCAATGAAAACGTGTCTATTCTTTGTCTAAACATTGGTCAAATATATACCCATTTATTCAGTCATTCATGTGTTCATCTATTCATTCATTCATTCATTCATTCATTCAGCAGTTTATAAAAATGAAATCAATTAATTCTTCATTCATTTAATCAATGACTCGATCACTCTTTTTCAATCAATCATTCATTACCATGCATATAAAGTTTTTGATTTGCTTCAGAAGTTTAATTTTTTTTTTTAAATGTCGACTGAAGAAAAATTAATTCCATTTTTAAACAACTGACAATTTAAAAAAAAAAAAACATACGGAAGATAAACTTTTTAAAATTAACTTTTGACCTCTGCTATTCTGCTAGATAACTGTTTCCTGAACAATTTTTTTAAAAAGATCATCTGTTTCTCAAAATTCTTATAATGATCAATATCAATTCCATATCTTTGACTGAAAATTGGTAGATGTTAACAATAATAATAATAATATAATTAATAACAATAAGTTAACAATAAGTTAAACAAGATAATGACATTAATATACATATGGCATTACACATTATTATTATTATTATTATTATTATTATTATTATCATTATTATTGTGTCAATACCATCTGTGCATTTGCATATTGTACACGAGAACGTTATGAATGACCAGGACACGCATGATCATGATGCACTCGGAGCAGTTCGTCAGATACAAAGCTCAGCTGAACATTGAAGACGCCACACCTTCTGTCACTCTGCAGCACAGAACACTTCTACTGTACAAATAGAAACAAACAAAAAAACTAAACTAAATGGGCGGAGTGCTTGAAACGTAAGAAGTTGGACGATCAGTTTGTATATGAACTCTGCACTGGGAATGCTGGCTCTACACTGGTAGTAACTTTGTTTACAAAAATGCAAACCATTTAGGTATTTGTGTCAATATGCGTCCATGGGCACACAACACTATTCTCGACCACGTGACTTCAAATGCTCCACACGAGCGGTCACATCACGTGTATTCAGTCTGTACAGTGCAAATGGTCCCTTTGTTCACTTCTTCAAGCAACTTCCGGTTACACATGCGCAAAGCTTGTTATCGTCGGATGTTTTCAGTGAAACTGGGAGGCCAGTGTGAATTACAGTCCATCCGCAACACCTGGTACTTCTCGCTACCTGTAACAGAAAAAAAACAACTAACCAGCAATCCATTTTAAAGTATCACCGATTAACAAAATTGCCAAAATCAACGCAAAAATACGTAGCTGATTGGCTGTGTTGTAAATCGTTGCTTTCTGCAAGATGACTACACTCTCATCTCATTTAATATTGCAATATTTTATTTGGAAATAGTCTTAATATATTGTCTTCCCTTTTAAAGTTAATAAACGAAAATAAAAACAGCTCGCACGGTTTAGGTCTCGCAATTTCTATACTTGTATTCTTAAAAACGGGGGAAATGTCACAAATTACCTCTCCGGGAGCACCTTGAAATGAGGTTGTTGGCACACGGAAAGAGATTCAGAATGATATCAAACACACGACTGTCATAGAACTGTAGCTGTATCCGGGTCTTGATTCCGTTGTGGATGCCGTCGGCGGGTCGCGCGTAGCCGTTGACGTTGTAGAAACTCTGTATTGCCTCTCCCTAAGCAACAGTGCATCATATGCAAATAATTATAAAGCTAAAATCTGTGGTAAATCAAATAAAGTATTCAATTTTTTAACCTGAAGGAAGCAATTAAAACGTAGGCAAGGGGAGGGGAGGGGGAGGTGGGGGATCCGAGGCCGCACGTCCGCAGATGTTACATAACCATTCAACCATAATTGCATTGCAAATGAAACTGATTGCAAATTCAGTTATTGCAATTATACAGAAATTGTGAACCATGACGAAGCTGCAACATGTTGCTTTCTTTGGCTACGAAATTTTAATTACTTGCAATTTATTTTCATTAACTAAAGAAACCTTTGCTTTGCTAGTTCGCAGAACGTAGAATTTTTCAAATGCTAACGGTTTATCAGCTCACACTTAAAAGCTGACCTTTCTGCACAAGTTGGAGTAACACTTCATTGAAAAACTCACCAAGTAAATTTCAGGTGAGGTGCTGGCGTAAGTATTCACCCATAACCCACTGCCCAATGCCCACTGGTACCGCTGCTCTACCAGGCGATGCAGCTTTGGCATACTGATGGGTACTGCCGTCAAGTAGATGCTGATGGCGAGCTCTCGTACAAGAAGATCCTCTTGTATATTGGAGTCGTTGGCAAAACAGAGCAGGTTTTCTTCGCCTATTGCTGTGACTGGCATGGAAGGAGTTCCAGCCAAGGCGCGCACGGATTTGTCGAAAACTTCCGGTAAAAAGTCGTACTCGGGTAAGTCTCGCAGTTTCTCGTCTTGAGCCATCACGGCGATACGAGAGTGAGCCTTGTAGAAGGCGTGACGTAATGAGACGCGATCAGCCAATAAGAAACGCAGAACGTAACAAGCCCGACTTAAGGCTTCATCTTGCACATATTCTGAACCTGGTTAACAAAAAATACATGTAAATAATTAAAAAATAAAATACTCAAATGCAAAAACCTTAAATATTTTGCTTCATGTTGCTATTTTTTACATTTTCCTTTAAAAAATATTAAGGGGGAGTCACAGCTAAGTGCTGCATCCCTGGACTGGTAATCCAAATGTTGTGGTTTCGAACCCCTAAACTTGATGGTATTTTGTAATGATTATAAACTAGTCAGGATCAGGGCGCTCTTTTGGGTCTTGTAGTTTATTTATACAGTATAAACAAAGTACAGTGAAATTTCGGGAATGGACCACCCACACATATGATGCCTCGAAAAAGGGACCACTGTTTGGCAGAACCGAAAAACCGAATCGGGGAAAAGAACTACTTTTCGAAGAACTTCGCAAGATGGGTCACTTTGAGAAATAAACCAGTTTTTGAATACTCTCATGGATGGTCTTTATGAGAAGTTCTACTGTATTTAATAGCCCAAAGCAATTTTTGCTTGACATCACCACCCCCTCCCCTCCACATGCACCCCCATCCTCCTCCTCATCATCCCAAATACCCCCACAAATGAAGCCCAATAAACAAAAATTAGATTGGTCTGCTTATCAGCAAAAGGTTACATAATGTCTTGCAATCATACCACAGCAGTTTGTGCATTGCATGATTTGTGTGGAAGATTGCCAATTTGGGACAACAGTGAGGAGGATAATGGAAGGACATCATACCAATTTGATCATTCGATTTCCAATTTGAAATCTCCCAAGTGCTTTTTGTTATTCGTGTCGCTCTGGTCGTGGCGTAGAAATGTTAGTATCACTCATTTTATTGGTGACAGAGCTGTGACACTGTGAAATAGTTTATAAATTGTATAAAATACCCCTTGCAGATATAAGGGAGGGGGAGGAGGGAAGGGGGAGAGGAGAGGGAGGAGCGTAGGACTGAAATTGTTGCCAGACCTATCGAAATCAATCGTCATATCAATTGGAGCGAACTTAAATCCACCGCTTAATTGCCATCCCGAGCCGGCATCTTGGAATTATCCGACCAAGGCTATAAACAACTGAGCTGTCTCCTCCTTTTTTATTACTATATTTTTTTTAAGGTATCTAACGTTACTTTTGATTCTGTCAGTTATTGCCTTGATATAATTTACGAATAGCACTGTTTGATTCGCACTATGGAGGTACGGAGTCACTCACCTATCACTGGTATGCCGTAGGCCTCGGTGTATTTCTGATAAAATCGCCCGATTCCGAAAGGTTCCATGACGTCAGCGACATATTCCGGCACTGTCGTGATGACGTCACAACTGTCCGTCGTGGAGGCTTGACCAGGTCGGTCCTCGAAATATTGCCCATCTGAAAAAATATCAGATATGGTGTTTTAATAATATGCATGTGTCAATTGCGTTCACTTTACTTTTCCGCGTTGTTATAAAACAACTGACCTCTGATTAGATCTATCTGTTATGTGTAAACACAGAGCGGATAGACATTTTAATAAGAAGGTCCCATGAGTACTAGTTTCATGGAATCCCCAGTGGTTCTGCGGGAGTGAAAAAGGTGTTATACACAACAGACCGAACCACAGCAGAGGTTGGTTGGTGGGCAGCAACGACTTTTCTGTTCCTATTCATGAGTTGTCGTTTTCAGACACAGTGGGCTGCCGGAAATAGGAATGCAAGCTGGACCGTTGTCGTCCAACTAGCCTACCTCTACGGTTCTGGGCCTATTAGGTATCACACCGTTTTTTCCGCACAGCTACTGCCCTGCATCGTATTCACAAAAATTAATTCTGCAGTCAACTGTACTCTTAGAATTAAATATCGGTTGATCTAGCTGTATCACGCAAACAATTTTGGTTTGAATTTTGTTTGATAACCAGGGGAATATTACCAATTTACTTTCAAATTTTCTGGTTGGCAACACAGCAGTTAACGGAATCAATTAACTGTGCAGTTAAATTTTGCGAGTAATACGATAAGAAAATGCAAAGGCTGGGGGAGGAGGGGGATTGATAGTAACCCGATGATGTATGTTACATTTTGAGAAAATAAACATTTTCCTGGAGTATGGATGAAAAAGGAGAGGGTTGGGGAAGAGGGGGTGAGGAGGGGGGGGGGGGACTGCAGTGTCTCATTCTGAGAGAATTTGAAGTTAAACTGGTATAAAATTGATTCCTAGTATTATCACAAATTTCTTTATTGTTTGCAAGCAACTGCTTTAAGTATTTAAGACCAGTAATGACGTGGTTTTTGCATGTTCCAGACCAATATTTCATAGAAAACCGAAGCCTTAAAATAGCAGAAGCTTTTAAGCGGGGAATAAAACAAGGGCAGATTATTGCCTTGTTAACATGCAGGCCATGAATTACAGGAAGTGGCCAGCCTGATTTGATTAATTATTTCATTTAATTTACGTCGATCCATTAGTCGTTACTTTACGTCTTGGGTTCATAGAACAAAGACTTTGTGAGTCGCCTGACGTCATTAAGACGCCGCCACTTCTGTGATACACTTTTTTTTCACTGCCACCGTGCAATAAAAGCACGTATGATTATTCTCCAGGTACACTAAAAATGACATGAACAACATTGGTCAACAGAGGCTTGAGTTGCGTGATAACTTGATATCATCCGGTGGCATTAATTATGTCTCCAGAATTAGTGATCCGTGATCTATTTTTAGACGGATCCTGATTTGAAGTATCAAGTATAAAATGACTGAGGACCACAGCTAAAAATCACGAAGTGTGGGCGGGGGGGGGTGATTTGGCAAAATTAAGATGATTATAATTTAATCTGAGCCGGAGGGGGGTGCAGATTGTTCTGAAAAGAAGGAACTGGCACTCATCCCTGCTTTCTCACCTCATAATCTGTTTACTAAAGGCCACAATTGATACGGAAGTTAATAACGTTATTTTCTTCATGAAAAATAAATATATATGTGAGAAATATATCAGCGGATTTTTCGCTGTAGCCTCGCGCTTACTGTGTTATTGTAAAGCTATCCTGTATTGTAAAGTGTCAACAAGCGTATTTAAATTATCTTTCTTATTATTAACAGACTGATCACGAGGTGACTTTACCAACGAAAGAATAAAGCACAAAAGAATTAATTATTCACAGAGCGTCCAGGGAAGGGTGGATTTGCGACGGTATGGAGCAGCCAGGCCGATGGGGGAGCGAGGGGGAGAGGGCAGGGAGGGGGAGAGGGCAGGGACATCTAGGATTCTTAGTAAAGAGGATCCTTTCTTTACATCTTAATCATATATCTATTAAAACTAATCATCATAATTAAATGCATTATATAGAAATAGGAATCGACTGTGTTTTAATTCGAAAGGCTTCGAGTATCTTTTTCAAAGAATAAGGGGGTGGGGTGGGGGAGGGGGTGAAGGTTGAAATATCCTCTTACGGTCTTTTGATTTATCGGTTGTAAATGATAACTTGATATGGAGGATATAAATTAGCATTTCTGGTATATACGGCAAAAGAGAGAGAGAGAGAGAGAGTGCATATGTATGTATGTGTGTACGACACTTTGTGGGTTCGAGTTTGCAGGTGTTTCTCGCAGGGCAAAACTCACGGTACACGCTTGAACCCGATTGACCCAAGGAAAGAGACACTTATGTGCTGTTAAAACTGATACCATACACACACAGCTGATCGGCCGAGTCAATATTTTCACAGTTTCTCTTTAGACAAGACAGAGCTTCCTATTCAAGTCTTATTATGTAGAAAAATAGTATTATTTAATCGCACTTAGAGCGTCCGACCAGGGAATTAAAGAACCAGAAATAAATACGACATTGGTATAAAATAACTGTGTATATTTTGAAAGCGCCACCCCACCCCCCCCCCACCCCCACCCCACCCCTATTAGATAAAACAACTGTCACTAAATACTAACTGGTTCCTCAAGGAAACTTTAACTCCGAGTGGAAAAAAGAGAAATGGGCGAAATCCTTAAACACAGCAAGAAAATGTGCTGCCTGTGTTATTTATGTGATCGTTTTTCCAGAGCTATTCTTTCTTAAAACGTCTTTCTTTCAACCATTAATAAACAAAAAACTGAATAGTATCCAAAAAGGGAGAGTAAAAAAAAATGCAACAGTTGAAATGTACCTGAGTGTGAAAATCGTACTGTTTTGTCTATTTTAATTACTCTACCCCCTCCCCCCCCCCACCACCCATACCGCCGCGCCCCAAACCAAAGCACAATGCAGAATTAAATGGAACCGAGAGTAAATACGTGCTTACAACGAAATGGACAAACCTCCTTAACAATTAATTTTTTATACTTCGTTGTCATTATAACTACATGATAATCCATGACATAAAATGGTGGTATGACTATGATGTATTTTTTTCGGCGCAGGGGGGGGGGGGGGGATGGGATGGGGGTGGGGGGGGGCGGCTAGTGTAATGGCGTGTAGTATAAGTGTCTTCACCATTGGTTATAAGGGTCTTCAATTTGTTTAAACTGCCAGAGAAGAAGGGAGAGGGCTATTCAAGATAAGCACTGAGTAGTTTGAACATTTGAAAAACACCAAACTGAATTCAAATAAGATTATTTTCTTATCGACGAATATGCCTGCCCAGTGCCCTTAGTTTTTAAGATATGATAGTGATAGATAGTGATATAATTAGCTCTATATGTGACCTTAATATGACCTTATATTGCTACGTATTTCTACGTTTTTCTTTCTGTTGGGATGGTGTATAAGATCTAGACGTTACTTTTCCGACGCCTGCAACATTTTTCAACCGAGGTATTTTCCAAGCAAATTTTAAAGGCATAACAGTTTAAAAAGAAAGCATTATAAGAACAGCACCAAGGAACCTTTTGCACTCTGGTTTTTCTTCTTCTGTTTTTTTTTTTTTTTTTTTGTGACGTTTCCTTGCACTGAGAATTGTCCGTAGTTTGTGGGAGCATAAATCTCATTGAGCTTAACCTATCCACGCCTTAATTGCGTAATTGTCTTATAAGCTGCCACCCACCTCGCAGTACCTGCACAGCAATTAATATACGCACGGGACCACGGGATAATAACACCACCCTCTGAAATAAGACATTTCTTGATGAAAGTCCTTGTTTTTTATAGCCTAGTTCTAATACTTTTTATTTTAAAAGAACATGGGAAATAAAAGGGACAACTTCTACACCAATGGCGGATCAAGGTGTTGGCTTCGGGTGGGTTGAAGCTGCGATCCTCCCCTCCCTTCTCAATCCACCCCTCGCCCCTCACCCAAGATGATTCAATTTCCAAAGATCCATTTTAACTTCTGCGTGTCAGCATGGCTGAAGATAAAAGAGCGATATTAAAATCCGCGACCAAACAATTTCAGGAAAAGACTAACAAAACAATAAAAAAAAAAAAAACAACTGAATTAAAACAAAAATAAATGCGAAAAACCTGAACATAAAAAAAAATAAAAACGTGACATTGGTTACTTACTGCGGGCCATATGTTGCAAACAGTGACGTTTTTTTCCTCAGTCAAGAATACATTGGTAAATTAATCGTCTCTTAATTCTGGTTAACAATTTTAAAAAAGCAGCCATGCGGACCTCAGCCCTTGGTGCGGTTTCCAGTTAAACGCAAAGCTTTAATGTCAGTATTATTCTTCCACACAACCAACAACCAAACAGCTGAATATTCCTAGCTCATTTCCTTGGCTGGTGGTCTTATATTTGTGTTTATTTAAAAAAATTAGGCTTATTTTTAATCCTTTTATATTATTATATGTTCCCTTTGACCTTAAACATGATAAGGTGCGAAATAAGTCAAGTTTTTTCATCTCTTTTGAAGTGGTGCCGGAAAAGATAAATAAAATGAAACTCATAAATGTGATTCTGCGAATTATTTCATATTTTTCTTGATATCTTAATGGTATTTTCCTGGTTCATTAAAATTTTCATAAATATCAAAGCACAAAAGAAGATGAACAGTTAAGGAAGAAAGAAAATCTTTGATGTTTGCTGGCCTAAAGTTCAAGTGTGTTTTAAAATGGAATATACCGGTTTGTTTGTTTGCATAAATTATTGTAGAAAGGTAACCGGAAGTATATCATGTTGATCATGTCCGTAGTTCTTATGCTGTTTTTCAGCTGTGTAATGTTACGTGTTTATCATGTCGTATTTGAAGTGTAATCGTAAATTTTAAAATAAAATATAGACCGACTTGCAAATACATCTATATTGTTTACGACTTGTTTTGTAAATATTAACCGTATATCAAGTTAAATGTTATCTCCAAATCAGGTGTCAGCGTTTTGTTGTACCGAGGAGAAAACTTTCCGTCAATCGCCCGTCAAAAGATCAAAAAAAATATATAGGTATATCGGGGTTAAATTATGAGTGTTGTGTATTCCATGTGCATAATCTCCGACTCCGAAGAACACTAGCGAATTCTGTGAGAGTTGACTATTCTTGATATTGCTTTACCCTGACTTAAACTGGTATTTTCTAACTGTAAATAATGAAATAAAGTTCGTTTCAAAGATGTCACCCGTTTGAAACATGAATTGAGAAACGCGTAAGTTTTTTCCCGTTCACAAATTCACAAGATTTGCTGTTCGAGCCGAGGGTAGGGGAACACCAACAGACAGTAGAGTTGTTTTGTTGTAAACCTGTCTGCTTGAAAAATCCAAATAATCTAACAAAAATATTTGAGAGAGTGTGACGAGATCTATAATCAAGATCATATTTGTTTTATAAAAATAATAAGGCATGCGAATGTATTAATAAGCACTGACATGTTTGCACCCTCGGAACGTAAAAAAATATTTTGGCAAAGTTGCCTCTAAATTATAAAGATTTCAACAATAAAAAAAAACGACCCAGATTTTTCAGTTAATGTAACCCTGCCAAATCCTTAACTGGTAAAATAAAGAAATTTGCATTGATAAAAAATTGTGCGGAATATATTTGTGGACTTATAATCATTGTTTTCGGGCACGTATTCGTATTTTCAAAGTACATATTTGATGGCAAAAATCCGTCAACAATCAAATAGATCACATTCGTTTCCTGATTGCTGTCCCACTTTATTTATCCCCCCCCCCCCTTTTTTTTTTTTTTTTTTGAAACAACAAGGCTAGAATGAAGTAGTGAGTTAAGTGTTCAAGAGTGATTCAAAATAATTCTTCCATTCTGGATTTGAATTAATTCCAGACAAGCCATTCCGTTTTATTTAGTTCTGAAGGTGTACTGAATTGAAATGATGAGAAACATTAAGGGCAAGTTTCTGGTTTGATGTTTTTTGACCATGAGATAAGTACTGCGCATGCAAGGGTACTTATTTGTTTGACAATGAACCATGTACTACGCATGT
>OX457028.1:74234128-74276168 GCA_949752745.1 Protula sp. h YS-2021 | reverse complement strand
AAAAAAAGCGTGTGAGTGTTAATTGCAAGTGCTCGTAACTTGTGCTGTGACACAATGCAGAGGCGGGAGGTTACACAAGTAAGACCGTGGCAAACCGTGGGGTCAAAGTAGGGAGCTACTGTGGGTTAAAATCAACTTCATCACAGTGTATTATTCAGAAACTCGTTAAAAAAGCTTTGATCTTAACCGATATATAAATACAGTTAATGTATTGCTTCTGAATGAGCAGCATTAATTAAGAGCTTTAGAATTCGATTCTTGTGAGAATTCGGCCAGTTTTCTATTTAAGGGGCAGTGGAAAGCCCCAGAATCAGTTATGGATTAAGACAAACGTGAAGTATCGAAAGCAGAGCGTTTCTTCATCCCCTTGTTTGCTATTCATTATGCAGCAAAAGCCAGCGATTACCCTATTTATGCTTCAAGAGCCAGCGATTACCCTATTGATGAGGTAAAAGCCAGTGATTACCCTATCCAAGTACTAGTCCCGTCGTTTTAACGTCGTTTTAGCGGCATACGTTCTAAACCAAATGCTGAAAGCTCGAGCCAGAAGCGAGGTTCAAAGCCGCGCCACTTAAGTGACGAAGTAGGAGGGGAGGGGGAGGGGGGAGGGGGCGCGAGAGGTTGGTCTTGACAGCGCGACTGGCGGTTTGCTGCTAGCTTCAAACTGGTGATAACCAAATGCTGTACGATATGGAGTTGACGGTGTTAAGGTTGGATGGGTGAGGGGTTGGGGGTTTTTTTCTCAGTGTAGGGGTGGGCAAATTGTCAAGTACCCGGACAGCTTATGTGTAGTTCATGCAAAGTGCACTTTTTCCAGGTCAAAACTACAATTACTTTCACTTTAATGAGGATCTGTTCATGACTCAGTATTTACACGTTGAATCCCCCAAAAAAGGTTAAACAAAAGTATGCAAATATTTCCCTTTCTCGGAACACGGAACCTCTGTACAGATCCAGGTGTCAGATGACTGTTTCAGATCCAGGCACGTTGGAACTGATCCATGGGGGATGCGGTTAGCTGTTTGCAATAGTTTCTAAAAGTGGCCACATGTGGATTTGTTTGTTTGTTTGTTTCGATAGAAGATCTTTCAACCGGCTGACCTTATTTCTCAGAAGAACAAATTCGACTGACGTTTATAGAACAAGTTGATTGTTTATTTATTTACATGCATGCATCGCCCCTACTTGAGCCATAATGTCACTTAATCTGACGCCAGTTTCAGTCTTTTCTTTTTTTATTTATACCAAGAACGTATAATGAACAATGCTGACAGATGTGGATATAGATCCTTGCTCACGCACCAGCTGGTTACCATGCGAGTAAATGACGTAAAATGAACACTGCTGACAGATGTGGGCATGGATCCTTGCTCACGCACCAGCTGGTTACCATGCGGGTCCATGACGTATAATGAACACTGCTGACAGATGTGGGTATGGATACTTGCTCACGCACCAGCTGGTTACCATGCGGGTCCATGACGTAAAATGAACAGTGCTGACAGATGTGGGTATGGATCCTTGCTCACGCACCAGCTGGTTACCATGCGGGTCCATGACGTATAATGAACACTGCTGACAGATGTGGATATGGATCCTTGCTCACGCACCAGCTGGTTACCATGCGGGTCCATGACGTATAATGAACACTGCTGACAGATGTGGGTATGGATACTTGCTCACGCACCAGCTGGTTACCATGCAGGTCCATGACTTATAATGAACAATGCTGACAGATGTGGGTATGGATCCTTGCTCACGCACCAGCTGGTTACCATGCGAATCCATGACGTATAATGAACAAGGCTGACAGATGTGGGTATGGATCCTTGCTCACGCACCAGCTGGTTACCATGCGAATCCATGACGTATAATGAACAAGGCTGACAGATGTGGGTATGGATCCTTGCTCACGCACCAGCTGGTTACCATGCGAATCCATGACGTATAATGAACAAGGCTGATAGATGTGGGTATGGATCCTTGCTCACGCACCAGCTGGTTACCATGCGGGTAAATGACGTAAAATGAACAATGCTGACAGATGTGGGTATGGATCCTTGCTGCCCTTTTCTTTGGATGGATCCACGCGATCCATTGAATCATAATACACTTACCCCGAGTTGGATCCATGTTACATCTATGGCATTTATGTACATGATTCCAAGGTGGAGTTGTCCCCCGGGGTTCGGGACTGGGGGGAGGGGAAGGGCTTACTCGTGTACCAACTGCTTACCATGCGTGCCCATGAGTTTTCAAAACGACCCATAAACGCGGTGTACGGTTGAGAAAACCTCCCCCTTTTTTGTGAGTAACGCACAGTATTCCCTGTGCGCGGGGGGCTGCGTCTCACCTTAAAACTGATCCCCTTCTCTGCGTTTTTTTTAAAATCTTATTGACACGCTTGATAACCCATATGATACCAACTGCCCCCCACACCCTCCACCCACCCCCCCCCCCCCCAATCACCAGGGTTATTTGTCCCAAGACAAGCATCTCACCGGGATCCACTATTGAAATATCTCAAAGCAGTGCACCCGACAGATGCACGAACCGCACGGGACTTAACAAATTAATCTCTTCTTTACTTTGGTCTGATTCTAAAAAAGTTATAATGGGAAGCGGATTCAAAAAATGAACTTGCTTCCGGGATGGTTTCGATAGGGGGCGGTGTAGTGGGGGGGAGGGGGGGGGTTCCGGGGTTGCTGAGTGCTTTTCACCTCACAAAGATCCAGAATCAAGGCCTGATCAGGAATAGGAGGTATTCAATACAAAACAGTAACCTATCGCTCCCCCCATCTATCATTTTTCTCTTATTTACTTAGTGCTGTTTATTAACTACTTGTCTCTTGCGATATAATTATGAGGTTACTAAGCCGAGCCGACCAAATCGCAGTTTGGTTCCAAGTCGGTTGTGACTCATCGCGACCATAGACCAGGGTCAATCAAAAGCCCATTTTCCCCGACGTCTGATCAACGTCTTTCGAAGAATGTGCGATAAACGCTGGAAAAACAACGTTGTTTGAATCGATTGTGTCGTGGTTTGGAGTCACAAACAAAAACGAAAATGGCAGAAAACCGGAAATAGCAGCCATGACAGCAAGGTCGCTTCGAAAACAGACCAAAATGGGGACGTCAAAATGGGAATTTCAAGAGTGCACAAGTTTTTTTCCGCCTATTTTTAAAATATATTCAGTATCATTGACTTGCTACATATACTGTGTAACCGGAATACCCAAAGGTTGGGGAGGGAGGTGGAGGGCTACATCTTATGCTTTTCGCTCTCTAGATGGTTATTCTTGAATAATATTTTCCCGACTATTATACAAAGTCGCCCTCCCGACATCTATAAAAGAAGGTGATTTATATCCAGTTACAACCTTTTCCCGATGTCAATTAGACGTCGGATAATGGACGTCTATCAAACGTCTGCAAGTAGACGTTATTTCGACTTCCATAATCAACTCAAACTACACCTTGACGTCTATATAACGTCACAATGTTTACTGGATCGTCTTTGTCGATTGCGGTTAGTGCCCTCAGAATGTACATGCTTAAAGAAAAGGTAAACCGCAAGGTCGAGCGCCACGAAAAAAGACATTGAAATATTAACTCAATACGAGTCCAAAACGAGGCAATCAACAATTACCTAATAGACATATTTCGTCTTGCTTTCTTGGCAGCTAAACGAAAACGATTGATATTGATACCTCCCCACCCTCACCCCCCCCCACCCTCGAAATAAAAATATCAGGACCCTACAGCCGATATGGCAATTGGCCTAATCGCGTAATAAGGTTATAAATACTTAGATGAAAGCATCCCAATTTTTAGAGGTGTGATTGACAAATGCAATGGAGCCATGCGGGAGGGAGCTCGTTCATTAAACACAGGGTCTAACTGTGTGTGAGTCAACACACAACCTTGTGGCTAATAGACATACTAAAACGACCTGGGGACATGGCAAATAGTGTGCAATTCACTAAAAAATATAAATAAAATAAATAACCACAGAGTTGGTCCTCCAGAAACGGCGTAGATTGTTTAATTCGCTCGCGGGAGTCTACCACGTGGCCTTATATTATCGCTCACTTTCTTCTGGTTCAATTCTCTGCTTATCTTTTAATTCGGACAAGAGAATAATGCCCTATTTTTGCCTTGCGTTGTGCATATGGTGTTAGATAAACTGCACTTCTTTTAATGAACGAGGCTGAAGGTTAATTACCCCCCTGCTCATTGAGAATGCTTGGTATTACCTGAATTAAAACGTTTTAATCCGTACTATACCATATTGACTTTACCTTCGTTTAGCGTATTTTTATTGAGTTCGCTAAACAATTTATTGAAAGGAACACTAATTTTTATTCTTGCCTTCCGGGTTGTCCTTTAGTTGGTCTTAGATTTCAAATCATATTCAGTGATACGTTTTGTTGGATTTCCTGTCTGCTGTGCGGTCCTTTCAGCATTTCAAATTTACGTATGGATTTTGCATTAAAAACAAGGAACACTTAATCCAATGACATTTTGTCTATATATTTCTTTAATTAAATAGCTATAATCTGGGAACACAGTTGTTGAATGAAACCAGAAAACTATTACATCCCTCGAAAATACAGTCCAGTCTGTGTATTAGATTACCTCACCCCCTTCCCCCTCCCCCCATCCCAACGCTTAAGGAAAACTTAAGGAAGCCTACACCAATTCTCCCCAGCTCAGAATATCTTAACAGCCGTTTTGCGAAGTTTTCAACAGTTTTCTTTTATTGTACTAGTGGTATTAACCACTCAACTATTTTCCGTTTCTTTGGTATGTAATTGGTATTCTTTTTATTGTGACGTATTACTCAATAATTAATGATATTTGGGCACAGACAATCTAGTCCAGCGACATTTTGGCCAGTAGCATTTCGGCCAGCGACATTTTGGCCAGTAGCATTTCGGCTAGCGACGTGTTGGCCAGTGGCATTTCGGCCAGCGACATTTTGGCCAGTAGCATTTCGGCTAGCGACGTGTTGGCCAGTAACGTTTCGGCTAGCGACGTGTTGGCCAGTAGCATTTCGGCCAGCGACATTTTGGCCAGTAACATTTCGGCTAGCGACGTGTTGGCCAGTAACATTTCGGCCAGAGACAGTTGGCTCAGAAATATTTTGACTTGGAACATTTTGGATCAGAGTAGAAAATGTAAAGATTTTGGACACTTCTCAGGTCTTTTTCTTTATGATACATAAAAAATATCAAAATGTTCTGCAGAATTTGTTATAACTCGGCTGCCACTTAGCGTAGCACTGGAGACTCATTCTTTTGTTGACATTTATAATACTGCCCTGTAAACATTCCGATGTCGACCCAACGTCGATTTGAGGCTGAGGCGTGGACCCGACCAAGTTGCAACATTGAATTTGGTCGTATTTTGGTTGTGATTGGTCGAGACCATAGATCAACGTCTCTTCAACCTCATTGACATAGCGTTGAATGTTGGATAAGCAATGTTGTTTAGAAGTCACTTTTGGTCGCAACTAAAATACCATTTTATCCGACATCTAATCAACGTCTCTGGTGCAACATTGAATAGATTTCGGAAATCAGCGTCGCATAAGCGTCGAATAGCCGACGTTATTTAGACGCGGTGAGATCCAGTCAACACAACAACTTCACCATGTTATCGCTCACCGGAAACAGAAGCCGTAACAATCCACTTCAAAAATAGATGAAATTGAATTCACACATATATGGCTTTATATAAGTATCCACATACTTGATGCAAGTGACAAAACGCCAGGCATATAATTGCAAATAATTGCAATTCGTAGCCATTTCCGGTGAGCAATAATATGAGGTTTTTTGTTTCCCCTATGGAACGTCTATAAACGCCTATAAAACATTGGGGGAAAGACATTGTTTCCAATTTAATATACAAGGAGATCTTAAAAACTAAGTCAAAATGGTGATTCATTCATTTACTAATCTGAAGGGCGCGCACATTTTTTTATCGGCAATTTTTTTTTTTTGAAAAAGTGAGTTCCTACATAATCTGATACACGGGATGACTGACGGGATGACTGACGGGATGACTGATGGGATGACTGACGGGATGACTGATGGGATCATTGACGGGTTCTCGGATGGGATGACTGACGGGATGATTAATGGGCTGACTGATGGGATGACTGACGGGATGACTGACGGGATGACTGGCGGGATGACTGACGGGATGACTGACGGGATGACTGACGGGATGACTGACGGGATGACTGATGGGATGATTGATGGGATGACTAATGGGATCACTGACGGGATCACTGATGGGATGACTGACGGGATGATTAATGGGATGACTGATGGGATGACTGACGGGATGACTGATGGGGTGACTGACGGAATGACTGGTTGAATGGCTGATGGGATGACAGATGGGATGACTGATAGGATGACCCACGGGATGACTGATGGAATGACCGATGGGGTGTCTGACGATATGACGGATGGAATGACTGACGGGATGACTAGTTTAACCAGCATTTTATAAAAAGTGAGTTGTAACAACACATAGCTTGTAAAAATTGAATAAATACAGATTATTAGAAGCACGTGACTACTGAGAAAAATATTGGTGTGGAGGAGGGGGAGCGGGCCGTTGACCTGGTCCAGGACAAAAAATCTCTGAGGTTATCTTGCCCCTTCAAGTGCATTTATTCCGGCATGGAAATGAATCAGTGAAAAGGCTGCAAGTTGCAAATGTAGTTTTCAGGTTGATGTGAAAGATTTGGCGTTTTGCCAAATACAAAGAGCGCCTGAAATTTAAGGCTTAGAAAAGGCCCTGTATTATTTTAAGTTAATTAATTTTACAAATATCTGATTAAGTTAAGATATAAAATATTGTAATAGTAGCGCCAAAACAAATCGTAATTTCGTGGGAGAGAACAGCAAGATCAGGCCGAGTAAATGTTTGCGAATCTATAAGATGATATAACGTCTTTGCTAAGGTCGTACACTTTGTAATCAGGATATTACATGCATTATCATTGTAATTCAGAACATTCCAACTCCCCTCCCCCCTCCACCCCCCACCTCACGCACCCCCGCGAAGCTTTAATATTAGCTTACGTGTTGTAGCTCAGGAGAGAGTGCATATGAGTGAAGGGGACCATCAGGTTACATTCAAGCGCAAGAGGGGAGCAGGTCGAGATATACCAAGCATAATAATGCTATGTCCAGGCGGGGCTGAAACCTTGAATTTGTTACATTGGATATATATATATATACATATATATATATATATATATATATATCCCTTGGGCAATCCTTAAAATAAAGCAATAAAATCCCTGGGGCAATCCTTGGGGCAGTGGGAGGGGTGGGGTGGGGTGCAAGTGGACATGCACAGGAAGCGGTGAGGGAGAGAGCTGTCTGGCATTGTGGGGGTTGGGGGGGGGGGGAATTTTTGGGGGCGGGGCGGCTTAACAACGCGTGTGACTTTATCAAAGGTTTGAAGCAAATAGAAATTTATTCCATATAGATATCAAACGATAGTTCCCACTTGCAAAGATAGTTTGCAAATGGGTATGCTTTACAAAGAATTCTGGCCATTTATTCCTTTTTTTTTTTTTTTTTTTTTTTTTTTTTAGTTTTTTTTTCCGTCACGGAGGTTTCCAGAAAACTCCTCCTACGCTATTTGACGTAGGATGATGAAATTTGGCACAGAGATAGAGGGTGATGAGATGTCGTGAAATCCGCAAATTGAAGGTCAAGGTCAAATTGAGGTCAAAGTTTTTTTACCTCAAATTGGTTTCCAGAAAACTCCTCCTACACGGTTTGTAGTAGAAAGACGGCATTTGGCCGAAACATAGAGGGTAATGAGTTGTCGTGAAATCCGCAAAATTTTTTGACCTTGACCTTCAAGGTCAAGGTCAAATTGAGGTCAAAATATTGTTTCAAAAACCTATTCAATCACGAAAACTTGCTGGAAATAGCGCTCAAATCCTTGTTTCAACACGTGTACAATGTCAGTAGGCAGTAACATCATTGATGTAATCTCGACATTCAGTGTCAAGGTCATGTGACTTTTGTATATTGAAATCCCTTAGAGACAAATTGTCCATTATCTCGAATACGGTTAGAGATAGAGCGATTTTGAGCTTATTTTCGACCCTTTGGGCCTAAAAGACGTTATATCAGAGGTACCTCGGTGACCTTGACCTCATCCGTCATGGTCAAGGTCAAAAACCGGAAGTTGACCATTATCTCGGAAACGGTTAGAGATAGAGCGATTTTGAGCTTATTTTCGACCCTTTGGGCCTAAAAGACATCATATAAGAGGTACCTCGGTTACCTTGACCTCCTCCGTCATGGTCAAGGTGAAAAACCGGAAGTTGACCATTATCTCGAAAACGGTTAGAGATAGAGCGATTTTGAGCTTATTTTCGACCCTTTGGACCTAAAAGACGTTATATGAGAGGTACCTCGGTGACCTTGACCTCCTCCGTCATGGTCGAGGTCAAAAACCGGAAGTTGACCATTATCTCGGAAACGGTTAGAGATAGAGCGATTTTGAGCTTATTTTCGACCCTTTCGGCCTAAAGACATCATATAAGAGGTACCTCGGTGACCTTGACCTCCTCCGTCATGGTCAAGGTCAAAAACCGGAAGTTGACCATTATCTCGGAAACGGTTAGAGGTAGAGCGATTTTGAGCTTATTTTCGACCCTTTGGGCCTAAAAGACGTTATATAAGGGGTACCTCGGTGACCTTGACCTCCTCCGTCATGGTCAAGGTCAAAAGCCGGAAGTTGACCATTATCTCGGAAACGGTTAGAGATAGAGCGATTTTGAGCTTATTTTCGACCCTTTAGGCCTAAAAGACATCATATAAGAGGTACCTCGGTTACCTTGACCTCCTCCGTCATGGTCAAGGTCAAAAACCGGAAGTTGACCATTATCTCGGAAACGGTTAGAGATATAGCGATTTTGAGCTTATTTTCGACCCTTTGGGCCTAAAAGACGTTATATAAGAGGTACCTCGGTGATCTTGACCTACTTGGTCACGGTCAAGGTCAAAAACCGGAAGTTGACTATTATCTCGAAAACGGTTAGAAAACTGAATTTGATTTATTTGTGCCCAAATGAGGTTACATTATATTCACTTCGATGGTCTCGTTCAATATAATAATCCGGAAGCTGACAATTATGTCGAAACACTGAAAAATGTGTCTTTGACCAAATATGTTGTGTCTCTGCCCTTGCAAATGGGTGCTATTTCGCTACGTGTAGCGAAATTCGGTCTAGTTACAGCTTTGTTTGTGAACACGTCTTCCTGATTGGATCTACTGAGCCAGTGACCGCGAGCCAATCACAGTTAAGTGAGGTTAAGTCATTCAAGGTCATTGCGGCGAGCAAGTACCAAAACACCATCCCACCACCGTTCCCATCCCACCCTACCACCCCCCCCATCCCCTACTCCTACCCCATCTTCACCCGCTAATGACAATCAGACGTTTCCGACAGAATTACCACATGCCCTAATAAACAGCCAGATGTGATCTAGACAAACCGGAGGTGACGCCCCGGAGTGACGCCCAGTCAGTGACGTCACCAACACTATATTTCTTTCCTTCTTGTTTTTATTTCTTCTTTATTTCTGTTTATTTATTTTTATTTCGTTGGCTCACTTTGGATTGAGACAGGCTTCTTCAAGAATAATTTCCCTTTAGAAATTAAACCCATATCCATGTTTTCGGTCCCCTTGTATTCATAGTATGTTTGCCTCCTCCCCCCCCCCCCCACCCTGCTTCTAGCCCGTCCCCGCCTCTCTCCTGCAACCCTTCTTGGAATATGCTAGAGTTAGGGTTGGCGGGACTTAAGTGGTTTAATTTCTAGGGCTAATACTATTTTTCATGTTCTTTATAATGGTATGTAGGCAGCTGGAACTGGTCTATAGTCCTACAGGCGGTTGCCGGGGGGGGGGGGGAGGGTTGGACGGGGGGGGGGGGGGGTCGCATGATCAAGTGCTTTTGGCTGTTGCCTGTCACCTATGGATTCTTCTGGCCCTTGATGTGGAAGGGGAGGCACGTGCCATGAAACGCCGACGAATACTAGAGGGAGGGAGGGAGGGAGGGAGGGAGGGAGGGAGGGAGGGAGGGAGGGAGGGAGGGAGGGAGGGAGGGAGGGAGGGAGGGGGCAGGCAGGGAGGGAGATATCATAAATACTCGAAACATATTCAATTATTTATATGAATGACATCAGAAGTTCTGCAGACTCTCCCTCCCTCCCTCCCTCCCTCCCTCCCTCCCTCGCTCCCTCCCTCCCCCCTCCCTCCCTCCCTCCCTCCCTCCCTCCCTCCCTCCCTCCCTCCCTCCCTCCCTCCCTCCCTCCCTCCCTCCCTCCCTCCCTCCCTCCCTCCCTCCCTCCATGACATTATACTACCCGTAATATCAACATTTAATTATTGATATCAAAAGTCATTTATTGATTTCGATTAGACTGGTGTATCAGGATTTATCTGTATTACTGTTCGAGTTTCGATATCGAGTGGTATTACGAGTGATTTATTGCCGTTAACGTTGCTCCTTTCACTCTTCTATCACATGTTAGCACTGCCATCGTATTAATAATTGAATCATTGATATCATCAATTCCAACAGGGAATTGTATTGTCTTTGAAGATGAAAATTTTTTATATCTGCAATTTTACTTACAGAAGAATTATTGATCTCATACTAATAATTTTGATATTAAATTATTGACATGGAAAAGATGCTGTACTTACGCCTCAAAACTCAAGTACGGATTAAGGCAATTCATTCAGTTATTGAATAAGTGATATCATAAATTGATATAATAAGTGATATGAGATCAGTGTTATCAATAACAGAATTGGTGTTATTGAGAATTAGTGGTATCAATTTGCGATTCATTAATTCAATAAATTATATCATTAAGAGTGATTATTACTTACTCGGTTATCAAAATATGACGGAAGGTTTAGTTAATAATTCGTGTACCAATAAAAGATAACATTATATTTAATATATCGGGGAATCTTTATGACGCTGATTAACTAAGAAGTCAATCAATTCTCTTTAATTTTTCTAGTCGTTGAGGAAAGTTTTATTACGATGACATCACCAAGTCTTCCCAGTTTCTTCAGCCAAATCACCAAGTCTTTTAAATGTGTTTAGTCGGATTACCAAGTCTTTCCAATCTGTTTAGCCGTATCACCAAGTATGTCCAATGTGTTAGGCCGATTCACACTTATTGGCTGTCTATGTGTGATTGTATATTATAAATATAACCAAAAGATGGTTCCATTCAAATGGCTATGCGAAAGTTTGATATGAACACTATCTCTCAATCTTCAGTACTTATATAGCGCTTATTGGACAGAGCCATTAAGCTCACAGTCGTCAGAAAATCTCTGAAGAGGAGACTTTTCAATTTCTTTTTAAAACACGACAAAGTTGGCGATGTCCTGATATCTAGCGGTAACGTGTTCCACAGCGTCGCCGTTTGCCATAATAAGTTTCATCTTAGGTACAATTAGATTCACTTTCTTAACAGAGAGTAGACCACGAACTGGCACGTGCTCGCGCAAAAGGTAGCATAGGTAGCCTGAACCCTCTCCATACAGAGATTTGTATGTCAGCGATAGCACTTTAAATTTAATTCACTCACTCACGGGCAACCAGTGAAGAGCTCGTAAGAGGTGGGTTATGTGGTCATATTTTGATATTTTTCTGACGACTCGAGTTGCGGCATTCAGCAGCATTTGTAAACTATCTATAAGATAGTCGGGTAGGCTGGCAGCACAGCATTACAATAATCGATTTTGCTGATACTGATTGCGTGTACTAAGGTTTTCGCGGCCTCACGAGTCAGACAGGAACAGACTTTCCGAATCCAGCTGAGGTAATAAAAACCAGTTCTGCGAATGTGGTTGATATGGCCAACCATGCACAAGGTATTATTCCTCATCACTTCCAGGTTACGTACCACCCGAGGGACTTAATCACTTTGCCATCCAGATTGATACCCTCTACACAAATGCAACCAGGCATTCTAGAACTGGCCATCACCATAAATTCTATTTTGTCTTGATTTGATTCTAATTTGTTGTGAAACACCAACGACGTTGCACTCGAATGGCAGTTCCAAGAGGAATTGTATATATAAAGTACTCGCGAGGCCCGAGAATGGACCCTTGAGATACAGAACACTCGACCAGCGCCTCGTCGGAGTAGTGGCCTTGCACATTTACTCTAACAGTCCTGCTTTCCAGGTAAGGTTCAAACCAATACAGCGCAGCATCATTCATTTGACAGTATCCTTGAGCCTACGAAGGAGGATACGATGATCCACCGTAGCAAACGCAGCGAACTAATCTATATATGTTAAAAACAGAGCGTCACTATTATCCAAATGGCTCAGTATGTTATCAAAGGCCTTGATCAGTGCAGTTTCAGGGCTGCAGTAGGCTCATTATACAGACGGCAAAGGTTCATTTAATCCTAACACACGCATATAATCTCTGAGTTGAATGCAAACGGCCTGCTCGATTAATTTGGAAGCAAAAGGTAGGTCGAGACTGGTCTGTAATTTTTCACAAATTTATCCAAATTTGGTTTCTTTAATGGAGGTTTGATAACGGATTTTTGTACTTAGCAGGCATTTCGCTATCTTGGATTGCTTTATTTACTATTGTCGTTATTACTGGTGAGAGTTCAGGAAGACAGTCTTTCAAAATAAAAATAGGTATAGGAACTAGTTAACAAGACGTTGCCTTGGACTTCAAAGGGGGTAGATGTAAGAGTTTCGATTTTTCGAGTTCTGTATTCAGCCTACAGATAATAGCAACAACCTCGCCTGGAGTTTCTTCTTGGCGGTCCTCACACGTGGTTATATATAACCCCACATAACAAAAGGAATCTGTTAAAGCTAAAACATTACAGCAAAGCACTATTGGCATATATGATGAGGACGTTCGTCTGCGAGCTGTAACAGCAATATTTAAAGCTAGTCATTTTCTGAGTAATAATGCATAAAAACTTGCACCATACAGAAATCCAGATGCATTTAAATAACTTATGTCTCTCTTTGAGGCTACATCAACAGTAGCATATCACATGATTTTACATACGAGACAGGCCTACGGCATAATACTGACCATCCCATAGAAGCCTTTCAAGTTGTGTTAAGCTTAAGCTCCACCTAATTACTTACTTAAATGATAGGAAGTTTTCTTTTTCTTTGGGGATTTTCTAAATCCTTCCAAGAAGGAAAATCTACGTGCTAAATATAAAATGCGTTAAGGGTATAGTGACATAATCGGACAGATCCCTTAGGAATTTAGAATTCTAAAGAAATTTTATTGAAATCCTATAACATTTGAGAAATTTCACACAAAACTTATATGTAAATCTGCATCAGGAAAGCGCATACTTATTATATTTAATCACGAGTTAGCATATTAGACACTTACTCAAGAAGACGTTCTTCGACAATGATATGCTATATTAAAAATGTAGGTTCCTGATACTATTTGTAAATTACGTACATATCTATTAATTATCTGGTTCTGATTAGCAGTCATTTTGTTGCAGGGAGTGCTCATAAGACCATAATTAGTCGTCATTGTGTTGCAGGGAGTGTTCATCAGACAATAATTAGTCGTCATTGTGTTGAAGGGAGTGTTCATCAGACCATAATTAGTCGTCATTGTGTTGCAGGGAGCGATCGTTAGAACGTGGCTAGTCGTCATTGTGTTGCAGGGAGCGATCGTTAGAACATAAACTAGCTGTCAGTGTGATTCAGAAAGCGTCGTTAGAGCGATCCTTGTGTTGCAAGGAGTGTTGTTAAAGCATACACTAGTTGCTATTGTGTTGCAGGGATCGTGGAAATGCCACCCCGCACCACCCTTACCTTTCGCGTTGTTACTGTACTTCGGTTTTCTTTTTTTACCCAGAATAAAGTTATACATAATAACTTAATAGAAATATTTAAGACCTGGCTCACTTTCAACCAGTTTAGAAACATTTAGAAAACGTAACCAAGAATTAAAGTTATTTCCAAATTTATATAGGACGCTAGAAACAATATAAAAAAACTTTCTCAGTGTAAAAAACGCAATCGAACAAACATAATCCTTAAAATGACTTAAAACTGTCATGTATGAATTATGTTGTGTTCTTATCAGTACGGAAAGGACAAGGGGAAGCTGTTTGCCCTCAATCTGAGCTATTCACAATGCAATACTGTAAAAATGAAGGACAGCAAAGAAAAGAAAGAATGATCATTTGCATTGCAGTGGTAACATGTGTTTATACGTGTTTGAAAAATAGCGAAGATTAAATATTAAATTAAGTACTCTTGTATCAAAGCTAAATTTAATTTTATTGAATCTGTTTATGATTTTTCTAAATTAAAACAAAGATGTTAAGTGACAAAATGCAGGTGTGCGAAAAACGTTGAATATGATTTCAGACAGAGAGTTGTTAACTTCAAGAAGAGTGACAAATGACTTCTCAACTTGTTTCACATTTTCTTCAGTGAATCACATATCTTGAAATCAGTTATCAAACTCTTACCAAAGTTAAGATAACAACAAAATGACACGCGATGAGATGATTAATATAGATGCAGGACAGAAGACCATGACTAGGTCATGCTCCATGTCTATATAACATCAGCCTATCAACACGGATTGACCTGAAATTTGGATAATGCAAACCTGGAAATATTTTATAACATATTTATAGAATTTCTTCCCTCATAATCGATATAACTTTAAACTACTCTGTTTCTTTGTATAAAATACAGGGTGTAGCTTCCTAAAATTATGACAACTAGTTATTGTACTTCTTTTCTATAACATTTACATATGGTTAATATCAATGTGAACAGTGCTGCTTTTCTAACACGAGAGGCAATCCACGGCCAAGATGTGCTTCCCATGTGCAGCAGATTCTCTAATAAGATATTGGGGAGGCGACGGAGGGGGCGTGGTAGATAACCCAGCTACAATTGCAAATGAAGGGACAACAGCTGTTCTGTCTGAGACTCTCATTGACCTATTTTTAAAATGTGACAGTAAGTGTTTGAAACATTGTCTTTTGTCAGTCACGTAGATCTCGATTATGGGCCAATAAATATCCACGTTCTACAAAGTGTATTGCTTATCTGCGATGTCACGTAAACGGGGCCACTGCGCAAAAGCTATCTCGTTATTAATTTAAGAATAATAACTCAAAACTTTCTTGAAATTTGACTTTGAGAAAAAATTCATAGATTCTCATAACAAAGGGAGGCGTTGTGAGTATGATATTGTACTTTATAAACTAATACCTTTTAATCTTAAATTGTATTTTTAAAAAGCTTGGTATTTAAATTTTGTTTGTAGCAAAAAACAAGAGGAAAGTCACAGAATATGTATCTGAGAGAAAAATTCTTTTTCCATAGTTAAAAAATTTGGATCCTGTTTCAGTCTGTTCTTGTTGATTAAGTCACAAAATAAAAAGAAATCTGCTGTGAAGAAATTCATAAAAAATACAGGTCTTGTATTAGGTTGTCATGTGCGCGTTATACTGATACTGATAACAGCTGGATTGGTAAGGTCCTATGTGAAAGATTCCTCTTATGTGTTAGTAACGAAACCTGGAATCTATGAAACTGGTGAAATGTAGATTGCGAAGACGCATTTATTTATTAGGGAATGTATGGATTTTTATCAGCTTAAAACTATTATTTAATATTGCTTTGACCAGATTTTGCGTGTTATTTATGATGAAGGAATAAAGAACATGTTAGTAAATATGCAACATCATGGTACATAAAACAAAGGGCTGTATTACAGTAACCATGCAACAAGAACAACGGCTCATAGAACAAAGGCTTTATTACGGTAAACATTCAACACTATAGTATATAAAAGACTGCTTTATAGGAAATATGCAACCTATAGTACATAAAACAAAGACTGTATCATAGTAAACCTAAACTAGAACCGCATTTCGCTAGCGAAATGTTAAACACTTGACAAAAATAAAACGCAAAAATACTTCCTTTCTTGGGTTATTTCTTGAATAATATAAAGTATTTTGCAACATGCATACAGTGTGTTGTACAACTATGTACAGAGCTTATGGCACAGCATGTATGCGGCTTATAATAGTCTAAAAAGATCGGATCACTGTCAAGAAAAAGACTCCCTAGGTGGATAACTTAATACCAGCTAAATATATTAGAAAACGAAGCAGCTTGAATACATCTTATAAGCAGAGTAGTGTTTGGTTTTTGTTGACTTAAGGTTTGATTGACTGATCAGGCATATGCTGTGTTATCTGTTTGCGCAGTGAGGGCTCGCACAAAGCTGAGCAACTATGTGGTGTCCTGTATTGTACGTTAAATGCTACGTTAAATCGAAGACGAAAATAAAATGTGACATGCACACGTTCAGATCAAGCTCTTCATAAGTCCCGAGTTTCATGGTCCTAGGGCCCATAGTGTCAGAGCAATAGAAGACATAAAAAATCGAAAAACTGTCAAGAAAAAAAGGACGAACAGCTGCTCGCACAAATTCATAATACCCTTGCAGGCTAGCAGCTTGTCAAGCGTTAAATATCGATTGAAACCCTTTGAACCGTGAATTCTTAGACTGCAATAAGCAGTATTTTATGCGAGACATAGAATAGTTTCTGTAGCATATTTTACTCTTTATCCCATACCTTTCTGTTTATATGTGTCCTATCTTGCTACCAGTATATGATTTTAAATTGGATTCGATGTTTCTAGTCTGGAAAAGATAAACAAAACACCATCACTGGATACTAAATGCTTTCAAATCGGTGGCCAATGCCCGACTTAGATCATGTCAGCCACTCGTTTTGATCATGTTGACCGTGACCAAGTGTGTATATAAAGTTCATTCTTTTATGCACGTGAAATATTATTAAATGTGTTCATGTAATTAGCGTTGTTTCCATAATGTTCTGATTAGAAAACCAAAGCTAACCATTTAAAATTGATGAATATGCTTTCAGAAATTTCAGTCCCAGCTACGGTCGAGTTTGAAATTGAAATATCTTTGTCTTTCTTTGCAACTATAACAAATCATTTCAGCTGAAATAAGTATTTATATTTTAGTGGATCCACGTATTTCTCGAATAACAATTTTGGGTATAATTTTGTAACTCAAATGCACTGCTCATTGCGTTGTAACAGTAGATACAGAGCCTCAGCTCTGCAAACACCGACACTACTCCAAATATTTGTCAACCAAAGATGTACAAAACAGGCATTTTGGACCATATAGTGTGCAATAACCCTGAAACTCCTCGAAATGGTAGTTTAACACCCGAAATTCTTCTAATAAAAAAAAATGTTTAAAAGTAACCTTAGAAGTCATTAGTCAACGTTGATGGCTATTTATGTATTAGCCTCACTGATTTATACATCTCTTGTTATGCTTTCGGAATTTTTTGCTTCAAGTAATTACCAGCTAATGCATCTCTCGAAATACATTATGTCTGGCTAATATGCTATTAAATGTGACAAATGCATTTATATTATTGGCTTTAAGAGCTGAACAAACATAATTCTCCCACTTTTGTAACTGTACAACTTCGATCTGTGTGATTAATAATATCTATGTGAATATTTAAACCTTTGCACAGAAGCTTATCAAGCTGCTGATAAAAAAGGAAATGAATATTACTTGATATAATAATTGGATTGTTTCTGCTTTTTTAAACTGTCCCAGAAAAACTATTCCAGGTAAATTGCAATCAATAATAATTTACTTTGAAAGTCCAATTAATAGCCGCAAAATTCAATTGATTATGAAAATTGAATGTTGCTGGGAATATTACTATTTTACTGAAATGAATCACCTGCCAGTTGTATTTTTTCGTGCCAATGATAAGTCCTTAATAAAGCACAGCCTGATCTAAACCCTCCCTGAGGTTTTCTAGCACAGCATACCTTATTTTCAATGCTTTATCCCTGAAAAAAACCAAGTAAGCAGACTAAGTTAGTGTCGGTTTGGGGAGCAAAAATTATCTGACAACTTATTGGACATAAGATGTCAACAAACGATAATTCGTCTTTTAATTACTTTAGCGATTAAAATATCTTCATATTATATCTTGATATGAAAATAATTAAATAAATGGACTTAAATAACATCCAATTTGTAAAGTTCAATTGCAAAATAAATGTAAAAAGGACTTATTTTGCAATGTTCAAGAAATGTTAATTGCTAGAAATTGCATTGATCTAGTTCCCGTCTAAAGATTTTTAACTTACCTCTGTGATAAAAATAGATCTTGGTTCTTCTTTTGTATCATTTTGACACTGACACTGTTCCTTGGTGGGGGTGGGTTGTGACACTGTTCCTTAGTGGGGTTGGTTGTGACACTGCTCCATGATTGGGATTGGTTGTGACACTGTCCCTGATGGGGATGGGTTGTGACACTGCTCCATGATTGGGATTGGTTGTGACACTGTCCGTGATGGGGATGGGTTGTGACACTGCTAGTAGAAGGAGGCATAGTAGTAACAGAAGAAGTAGAAGTAGTAGCAGTAGTAGAACTAGAAATAACAGTTGTAATAGTAGTGGGAATAGTATTAGAAGCAGAAGTAGTAGCAGTAGTAGTGGTGGTGGTGGTAGAAGTAGTGGTAGTAGTTATAGTAGTAGTTTTTAGAGTGAAACCCTTGGTTTTCTAATATTTTAATGTGAAAAGTACAAATTTCTCTAACAGTTCTTGTCACAACTCGGCTACTCTAACTTTTTACAAATCTGCATGCATCGCGTGTTCGTATCGCTAAGGCGGTATAAAGCAGACTTTCAATCAGCATTCACTCCAAGTACTGTTATTGTCAGTCAGGTCAGAATGAACACCTGCGAAACGGCACGGAGAATGAGAAATGCTATATATTACATAAGCAATATCATAGGTTCAAAAAATAACGTTGTATTGTGTTCCAATGATGTTTGAGAACGCTCAAGTGGTGACGTCATCGCGGCAGAATGTGCATGTATTCATGTATCATGAAATGATGATCTGAAAACTGTAGAAAAACACTTCACTCACTCATATATTAAAAATTAAACAACAGATGATTGTATAAGGCAATATTAATTTTACTTATTTTGGATATGTTTTGTTTCTGTCACTCATGGTATTTGCAGAATTCCTGAGTAATATCTATAACAATTTTTTTCTGCACAGAATTTACATGACAACATTCATGATTCGTGAAATCAGCTGGATATTCTGGTAGGTGGGAAAAAGATGATTTGAATAGACATTTGAAAATTGACTTTTTGTAGACGTCGGTTGCATGACTAAAATCAACCTGTCCATGTTATCGCCCACCAGAAATAGTTGCCATGACAGCTGACTTCGTAAGCAGACCGAGAAAAGGACGTAAAATATAAAAATTTCTCGAGGGCGAGCGCGTTTTTCGCTGTCAAGTGGGCGATTCTAGATTATTATTACCGCCAAGGTCTATAAATGGTCACTTTTCCGATGGCTATGTAACGCGTGGAGGCGGGGAGGGGGGATGTCGTATCGACTTCAGTTTGACGTCTCAATGTTTACAGGGTAGTGTGTTTGCTGAGTTACGAATCCACTCTAATTTTCAATTCGAATGGTTTCTACTAACGTCACTCGTGATTTTTTCACCATAGAATGCACTATTTTTTGCATTTTTACTGCTTTTATTCACAGTAAATTTATTATCGATAACAACGTTCATTTGACAATCCTTTATTTAGTTTATCATATAGCAGATTCAGTTCAATTCAATTTTCATCCATAAACAAGCTTCTGTTAAATGCGGCTGTGATCACAATTGTATTTGCAGATCTTCTATAATGTAAAATATACCCCTTTTTCCAACCCCCCTCTCCCCGCATCCCCCACCCCCCTTCCACTCCGGAAGCCAGAGTCCTGGCCAGTAAGAGTGCCAATCAAGTCATCGGTATGCAGAGGAAATGAGTGTCATTTGTGAGGGAATACTTCTGTCCTCTCAGCTAATAAAATAGTTTTCCTTAATAAGGGCAATTAGCAAAACAACGGTATGACACGAGTCTAAACTATGCCGAGTGGCAGTCAAGCAAATTCCCCGGATGTCGAGAGCTTCTTTGTCCAGCTCCTTCACCAAAAATGTCAGCCCCTGGAAATCTCGCCATATAATGGCATATTTGACAGATGATGTAATGGTTCTATATTTAATATATACCTTTGTGAAGTAGTTTTCCTGTTTGGTTATTACTTGCATTCATATTGACGAAGCAAAGGCAAAAGCAAAAAAAAAAAAAAAAAAACCAGAAAAAAAAAACAGAAACACACACACACACACACACACACACACAAAAACAAAACAAAAAAAACTACATAGTTTTTAGATATAAACTCATGGCGTGATACTTTTAGTGACGTGCACACTAAACTATAGTAATCTTGGTACTGAAATCGCCATTAAATTACTGAAGAAATTAAAATTGATTGTCTGCAATGGAGACATTTGTGGCGAGGATGACTTAATGCTTATTTGCTGAACAAACCTATACGGTCTAGTTCCAATTTATGCACTCGGAAACACCTCAATGATAAAAAAAAAGACTGGATGAACAATTTTCGCCAATCTTCTATCCATCATCTATCCATGTCGCTGAATTATCATAAGAGATAATTCATCACTTGTTCGAGGATTATCAAGATGTTCAAATAATGTTAAAGATACTATGAGCTAATTTTTTTTATTCGGGTCACATGACCAAACATGGCGTTACTGACAAGGACCAATCAGATTGCTTAGATTTGCACTTACCTAACCCAGAAACTACAAGTAAGGGGTGTGTCATTCTTAACAGTGCTGTGTCCAAGCAGACTTCATATCCAATTTAAATAACAGATGGCACTCACATAACTAATTCAAATGGCTGTTAATCCGACTTAGATAGCACACGATTTTAACTTACTTTTATTTCAGGATGAATGGCGTTGTGGTAATACACAGGGCACATATGAGGAGAAAGCGGTTTTACTTGCGGTCTTCTTCGGCACAGAGGTTGACCCGGTGGCTTCAGCCTTCTGATTTGTACCCTTCTTAGTTCTATATTGTATGGAATTTTCTGTATGTGGAACACACAACAGAGAGAGAGAGACAGAGAGAGACAGAGAGAGAGAGAGAGAGAGAGAGAGAGAGAGAGAGAGAGAGAGAGAGAGAGAGAGAGAGAGAGAGAGAGAGAGAGAGAAGGAGAGAGAGAGGGATAGAGAGAGAGAGGGGGGGTGAACGTGGAGATAAGAACTACCAGTATGACACTCTAGCTTGCCCTCCCATACAGCGGTATGCTTGGTAACAAAGACCATGCTAGTTAACCCCAGCAACTTATGCATTTTAGTTTATCAGGACCAGGCTATTCAACGTTATAAAGCCTATCTAACTTCGATTTCAGGTTACAACGTCCATCCGACCAAACCACAACATTAATTTAAGTTGTATTTGGTTGTGATTCGTCGACAAAAGATCAGTGTCTATCCAACGTCTTTGACACAACGTTGAATAGACGTTTGGTAAGCAACGTTGTTTAGACGTTGCTTCTGGTCGCGACTAAAACGCAGCTTTATCCAACGTATAATAAGCGTCTTTGGTGTAACGTTGAACAGACGTAGGAAAATCGACATTGGATAGGAGTCGAAAAATCTACGTTGTATACACGTTGGATGCACAGCCGAATGCCAGCCTCCTCATGTTATCGCTCACCGGAAATGATAGCAATGACAGGTGAATATTCCAACACAAGTAGGTAAAATATGAGAATATCAGGGGCGGGCTAAGTTTCTTCCAGCTTTATATGAAAGATATTTTATGGAAATCGGCTTCACACATATCCTGCGGCAGCGGATGATCCAAGGGTGGGCTGCCGTAAAGGAGGGGACCACACTGCGATAGCAGCGGTCAAGACGGCGATTCTAGATCAGTATTGTCCCGAGGTCTATACAACGTCGTCCTTTTGCAACCTTTAAGCAACGTTGATTAGACGTCGGATTATCGACGTCTCTCCAACGTATAAAGGTAGGCATTGTTTCGAGTTCCATAAACAACCACAAAAACGGATGTTGTTCCGCGTCGGATGTGACGTCTATCCAACGCTGTGGAATGTATCAATGTTAAATTCATAGCTTCTGTGACACACTTTGCTCTCAGCTCATTCAAGGACATTTATTACACGATACGGATACAAACAAATAAATATGCAAACATATATGTAAATGCGAATGTAGCGATGTTTTTTTTGATCTGAAGAATTTTTGCGATCGTGTTTTGTGAGCTTTCAGTGGTCTCTTTGAAGTAATCTTTAGTTAGGACGAATTCTCATGTTTTGATCGCGGAATATATAAAAAGTGATGGGCAAGTGCTCCCCTCCCCAACCTCTAACCCCTCCCCGCGGAATACCATGCCCTTCCCTGAAACAGGACAAGGTATACCAGTTGCAAGCATAAAATGGATTATAGCAGCAAGAAGGCATGTGCTTACACAGCTGTAGCGGGCAGCTGTGTAAAAATAAACACGTGGTCAGCATGCATCTTTGCGAGCATAAAACATGTGGTCAGCAAATGTGCTATCACTGACTGTCAAGAATTGGAATGGTCGGCCATTCGGTACAAGGTGAATGCGGACGGAAAATTCGGTACACGGTAAATGCGGGGGGAGGGGGGGGGGTGGAAAATGATCGTGCAATGAAAAACGACACATGCGTATGAATTGTGTATGAGAGAGGGGTTCATGTGAGTTTGTTTGTTGTTTTTAATTTGTTTATTCGTATTTGTTGTTGTTTTCCTTCTTTGAATTGAGTCATCGTCCTTCAAACATAAACGATGAGGTGAACATCTGTAACAGTGCACTTGTACTTTATCAACAGGTGTTCATTTCCTCGAAATTGTTCAAGTGCACAAAAAGATGAACCAAATGTCCCATCTGAGTTTCTAAAGTTCCATTTAGGCCAAACTAGTGGGTTAAGAACGCCATACGCGTGATTAATGACTATTGATAAGTGATAGATTCCTGATGATAGAATATTAACCCATGCAAGATATCTATTAAGCAATATATGATTGGTTTTAAAGCTATTTTTAAGCCACAAAGAGCTTTAATGACGTCAGTGGTATCAGTGTTTCAAGGAGATTGAGAGAATACACACACTTGGCGGTCTTTATCTCCGCGTTATTCTGTGATATATCATTCACAGCAACGTGTGAAGAGATTTCAAAGGAACAATTAGGTTTGTTGACATGCCTGTGTATTCTATTTTTGGAAACGCACATCTGGGGGGCCGGTGATATGTAAGATAAGATTGGAGGTCTAGTAGGCTGATTGCAGATAGACTCGCGTGCTGTGGTCAACCAGTGCTGTGACATGTGGTCAACATATTTATTGATGCAGTGATCTGCTGCAAGAACGACTGTACATGTGGTAAATATTCGCAATTTGATTTTTTTATTGTTTTTGTAAGGCATCATGCTATCGGCTGTATTATTTTTTCCGTTTCTCTTATTTCAAAATATGAATCAAGCACATACTTTTTGTGTTTTATTGTTATATCCTTGAGCCTCAGAGAGACACGAACCCCTGTGTGACGCGGATGACCCATGAAATCGATGCTGAGGCAGAGACACGATCCCCCGTGTAACGCGGATGACCCATGAAATCGGTGCTAAGGCAGAGACACGATCCCTCGTGTAACGCGGATGACCCATGAAATCGGTGCTAAGGCAGAGACACGATCCCCGTGTAGCGCGGATGACCCCTGAAATCGGTGCTAAGACAGAGACACGATCCATCGTGTAACACGGATGAACCATGAAATCGGGGCTGAGGCAGAGACACGATCCCCTGTGTAACGCCGATGACCCATGAAATCGATGCTAAGGCAGAGACACGATCCCCTGTGTAACGCGGATGACCTATGAAATCGATGCTGAGGCAGAGACACGACCCCCTGTGTAACACGGATGACCCATGAAATCGGTGCTAAGACAGAGACACGATCCCCTGTGTAACGCCGATGACCCATGAAATCGGTGCTAAGGCAGAGACATGATCCCCTGTGTAACGCCGATGACCCATGAAATCGGTGCTAAGGCAGAGACACGATCCCCTGTGTACCGCGGATGAACCGTAAAATCGGTACTGAGGTACAGACACGATCCCCTGTGTAACGCGGATGACTTATGAAATCGATGCTGAGGCAGAGACACGATCTTCTGTGTGACACGGGTGACCCATGAAATCGACGGTAAGGCAGAGACATGATCCCCTGTGTAACGCGGATGACCCATGAAATCGGTGCTGAGGCAGAGACACGATCAACTGTGTAACGCGGATGACTCATGAAATCGGTGCTAAAGTCGGTTTGCAAAGTGGCAACTGCTGCCACTATCAATACCTTTTTTCACAATTTTAACAATTTTGCATTTATAAAATTTGACAAAAAGTAAGTTTTATATTAAAAAGGAATATTTTGGCAATCTGCAGTGTCTTTTTTATTCGTTCGTGGAACTTAAAGAAATTAGAATAGTTTGGGAGACACAGTCGCGACAACACAAATTTCGCCGACAACATTATATAAAACGCGAAGTTTTACTAAATTTTAAAATATTGTCATTTTTTTCACAGTTTTCATGAATCCAAGCTACAAATACGACGCAGCACGCTTGCAATATGTGATCTATCCGTATGTGAGATGTTTCAATAATCGAAAGAAAAAATCACTATTTTATGAATCCGGATAAAAACACGACACCGCAAACATTCCAGTTGTGTTTTATCCGTGATTAAAAAAATAACGAGAAGCGCGAACAAGAATTTGAAAACAACTGAAAAAAAATGGTGAAGAATTCTAAGCATTTCAACCTCAAATAATATCTTTGATACAATGTGAGAATAATCCGACTTCTAGTTTCTGAGATATAACCCGGACATAACGTTTCATTATGCCAACAAAATTACATAACCGCTAAGTTTTATCAACTTTCAAAATACTGTCATTATCCGTGTATGAAATTCCAAAACAATCCGAAATATAGTTTCAAAGACATAGCATGCGGACAAACGGACAGACGCAAAGACGGAAAGACTGATATCCCCTAAATACTACATCCATCCGTTACACGGGGGACAATAATAACTCTGTCCTCTGTGCTGTGCTGCTTTGCACTCCTCAGTGGTGGGTGTGCGTGGAGTTTGCCGGAGTGCCATATTTTAGTTTGCAGTCTAAGAGCTCGGAGACTACCACCCTACCAAGGATTGAGGGAAGGGGTGCACATATCTTGGCCAGCAGAAAAGTCCCTACAGAAAATACCTCCTCTTCAACATCTTCTCTGATTTTAGCAGTTCTCCGGACTACACATTGTGCCTGAGGGTCCCACAGCCTGATAATTTTACTACATCGCTTTCTTTGGATGCTTTCGCATTCGGGAAGCAGAATACACTGTGGCAGCAAGGTGGCCTGTTTTTCAAATTTGTGGAATTCTTTTTAGACAACCAGGCGTTGGAAGAACAACACAATTTATACTTATTTGATCTTTTAGTTTCAGCGACGATCTGTAACCGTTGGCTCCATTTCAGACATCCCCCTCCCTCCTCAAAAACAAAAAGAAAAAAAAAACAGACATGAAATGTTTTGGCAACATTCTCCCTTTATTAATAAGCCTTTCGTGTCATTTTAATATAAATAAATATTCTTTACTGCTTCAACAAAACAATGACACAAATTAAGCATTAAGATTCTTGCATTAAGATTCTGTTATCGAAATGAAGCCTCGGACAATTAGCAGATATTGACATTTTTAGTCAACATTAAGTATTGTTGACCCGTGTGAAAATGTTGATCTTTAGATCCACATTTCCGCAAACGGTCAATAATATCTTCCTGCTGACTCGGAATAAGCCGATATATGCTGTGTTACATGACTTAATTGAATTTTCATTACAAATAACAGCGATATCTATCGACTTGTTGGTGGCTTGGCAATTGACCCAAGTCATAGAACAATCCCAAACGCGGCGCAAAGCAAATGTTAATACCGAGGTCATTACGTCCTAATGTAAGACACCACGATCAAGTTTGCATACAAGCACGTAACTTCAGTTATGGACAATACACCAAATAAATTAAATGGACTCCGTGACCAATACTGACCTTTTTCAGTTTATAGTTTTAGGTTATAGTTTTGACGGTTATCAATTAGCAGTTACTCAATCCTGAAGTCATTACTGAAAAAGCTGCCAACTTATAACCGCCTACATCTATATATAATCTGCGCTGTGTATAACGTGAGCACTTCAAAGTATTTGTTTACTTCCCAAGCATGAGCATTTTGTTTCATTTTAAGAACACACAGCGTTGTATGATGACGTCATCCCACTGATACCGTGACATCAAAAGCTGATTATAAACACGGAGCATTAAATCTGTGAAAACCAATCTTAAAACTGTTCAATAAGCTATGGACACAACAATAAAAAATTATTACTTTGGCAGAATTTGGGAACCCAATTTTTTGTTGAGATGAAAATCAGATAAACACTGTCATAAAATGTTCGCTATTAAACACAAGTTCTAATATCCGCCAATGGATAAGCAATATTTAGTTACATTAAATGTCTTATTAATTTCACATCTTAAAATAAAACTGTTGATTTTTGCACAGATCTAGAAATAAAAATTTAATAAATATACTAGATTCGGTTCATTGTGACGTCACAAAGTATTGATTACAATAAATAAAACAGCGCAGTAATACCAGTGTTAACTGTAACATTTCCTATACGATACAACTAAAGTAACCTCTTTCAAAAAAGCAATACTTGCATTTTTAAAGTATATTACAGCATTGCCCGAACCAGTTGGCCAATAGTGTATCAGGTTGTGATATCAGTCAATGGACCACACTCAGTTTCACAGCCCCTTGTGTAAAAGTAGTCGCTGCATTTTTAAATGTATTACAGCCTTGTTTTAGCCGATGGTGTATCAGGGCTTTTTGCCAGTGAGCGATAATATGATGTCTTAAAGGGCATTTCTAACAGCGTTGCTGTCTGACATCCAACCTCCACGGATATCTCACCAGAGATCAGTGGGCGGGTGGGGGAGAGGATGGAGGAGAACAGGGGTGGGAGAATCACCATCAGAGAATCAGAGGCTTTACTTGTGGGGGAAGGAGAGGGGTGCAATTGACCAATCAATATGATTGACAGATTTTAATATTTGCAAACTGATCCAAAAGAACAACGGGTTTGATTCCCCAAATCACCCCCTGCCCTCATTTTTAAACATGGAAAATCAGCTTAAATTGTTAAAGATACTAAATAACAAATACACGTTAAGATGTCCAGTACAAAAGATTGCACATTTCATTCTGGCGCTATACAATGATATGGAGATGACCAATCACCAGAGGTCACACTGGTGTGAGCGGAGGTCAAGGTGATGTGACTGGGCATCACGCCGCTATGACTGAAGGTCAAGCTGATGGGAATGAAGGTCATGTTGCTGTTAGGTTAGGTCACAAAGCTGAGAATGAAGGTCAGTCTGATGTGAGTGAAGGTCACATTGATGTGAGTGAAGGTCACGCTTTCGGACCCGTCAAGGTCACACGGCTAACCCCAGTGATTTCATGACCTCGCCTCTTTTGTGTATTGGCACTGCGTGGTCAAACACCTGAAAGAGATGGAACGATAAGATAAAAAAAAAACAAAGACAGAAAAAAGCAACAGATTCTAGGCCTAGGACACCCCTCAAATAGCGACGCATCTCAAATAAAACAACTTTTCACTACCCCTTCCAGGTGCCTGCCATTATGAAGACCTCTAGAAATTAGACCACCCGGAAATCGGACGACATGAGTCCGGTCGCCTTGGTGGTCTAATTTCCGGGGTACCACTGTACGCACATACAGACGTACAATACCGAAAAAAAATAAACAAATAAAAAATAAATAAATTAACAGCAATAATAATAAAAGATCGAACTATTTAATTTTAAAAATTTACCAGCAATTTAAATTTTTAAAATGAAATTGATTTCGTGCTTATTTTGTACCTAATGTTATCAACATTTTGGTAAGATAAAAAAAAAATAATATTTTTTTTTAGAATAAAGTGGTACTGCTAGGAGGGTTCTGCTACTAGCCTCGATTGTTTTTATGAACTGAGCTTGAGGTTCAATAAACTGAAATCGGAGGTTTTTCTCTTTTAGGAACTGATCTGGAAGTTCAATGAACTATTCTAACAGGTTTCTATGGTCCTTTTTATGAACTGATCTGAAGGTTTTATGAACTAACCCCGGAGGTTTAATGAACAAATCACGGAGCTTTTTATGAACTGATCTAAAAGTATATATATATATATATATATATATATATATATATATATATATATATATATATATATGTATATGAACTAATCTCGGGGGTTTTTATGCACTAATCTGGAGGTTGTATGAACTAACCTTGGAGGTTTTTATGTAGTGATCGGGAGATTATATGAACTAACCTCGGAGGTTTCTATGATCTTATTTTCGTCTTCTGAACTGACGACAAAGCTGAAGCCGGCCTCCACCACGGTCCGACACAACACCTGTCCAATCAAAACGAACCTTGTTAGCCTCATATCAGTGGCGGAGTGGACATCTCACCCCCTCCCTCCACCCCCCTCTACCGGCCTACACTGCCGGCCCATACACCTGTCCGATCACACACCAATCATCGTTACCCTCATATCAGTGATGAACACAAATATTATTGGCCGGATACGAAAATGTTGGCATACAGGTCAACATCTTCTCACCAACAATGACGACGCGTTATATTTCAACATATGCTTATTGTTACTTTCACATTACGGGCGGTGACGGTCCCCCCTTCCGGGGCTTGGGGGTGGGGGTTGTGCAAGGGGCTGGGGTGGGGGTTGACGGACTAAACACCTGTCTATACAAATGCTGAAATTTCATTTAAAATGGCCAAAGTCGCGGTCTGATCAGAAACAAAACTCTGATGCCGTATAGACCGTATTGCATCCATGCTTGCGAACTCGTTACTGCTAGACCAACGTTTTGTCCTATGCCAGACCCATTTAAACTACGTATTTTGTATGTAATATTGATGAAATATTTGGACTACATGCATTTGTTATAAACCAAACCTTTATGCTGCAGCCACTTAATTAAATATATAAACGAATCTAAAAAAAAGTAATGAAAACGAAAAAAAAAAAAAACAAGAATGGATATGTATACCTTGGGAGACGAATTTTCAGATTTATGTGAGTTCCTGTAAATAAACATATAAATAAATATATAAACATAACATGCAAATAGCCATAATTATGGACATTTTAAGAAAGAGAATAAGAGAAAGGGCTCAAGTTGTAAACAGAAGTCACCACGAGCGTGGCTGGGAATCTGTTTTTTTTTTGTGTATGAGTTGTGGGAGTGAGGATTACACGTTAAAACAGCTTAGAAATAAGTAGCTATCCCCCCACTCTAAACACAATATGAAATAAACGTGATGTTGAGGGAAAGGTATGGAGGATATACTCTTGTAAAATCACACCCTTTGGAAAATTCGGGATCCATGCCAGCATTTAGTCTAAAATACACGTTTTCACTAAAACCGAAACATATTCTATTTCCTGAAGAGGAAGAGAGCTGCAAATATCCTTTTCAGCACTCATCTGTCGGGCTACACATACCGCAGATGTGGCTGACTGCGCTACTCACTGTGTGTCTGTTTCCAGCGCCACCCCTGTTTTGTAGCCACTGGCGTTGCACGCATCCACCACCAGGTGGCGTAATGATTTGTGGTGCTTCTGAGAGACAATCGTTCCCGGTATCTGTGGTGATAACGCAAACAATAAACAAATTAATAAAAAAAAATAAATAAAAAAGCCCCCCTCCACCGCAAAAAAAAAAAAACAAAAACAAAAACAACATAGTTATAATAATAATAAATAGCTATAATAATAATAATAAATAAAGATGCAAATAAATAAATAAATAAATTAATAATAATAATAATAATAATAATAATAATAATAATAATAATAATAATAATAATAATAATAATAATAATTTAAGCTCGAAAAATGAGCGCTGCGTTGTAAATAGTATATTGAACCCTGAAATCGACCAAAATCTGTTAAATTAGCAAACAATGTGTGTGAGCTTAAAATATATTAAATATATGCGTTGACAGTATTTTAATCTATTGAAGAACTAAGTATGACTTTCTGTGTGCAGTAGACAGTTTACAGTACTCACGAATACGATGCATGGTTTGATGTGCGCCTGCGCATCGACGCGCTTCAGCACTTCCGGTTCATCCGTGTACAGGCCGATGTTGCGCACCCTCCCACTCCTGTGAAGCCCCTCAAGTTCCTGTCAAAATGTAAACACAGTGTCTAAATACAGTAGAACACCAGAAACAAGATCCACAGCGCATCTGGCCAATTACAATCTGATTGCAAGACCGTCGACTCACTTAACTTCGTTGACAGAACTCTTGTCAACGAATCGATTTGATTTGGGATTTATGTTTTTCACGAGCGCATTATGACACAAGTTTGTTAAACAAGAACAATCAGCTGAAGGCCCTGCACACATTGAATTCCGTTCTGGTTAACAATAACGATTGTAAGTCTACCGGAAATTATATCTAATGAGCTGCTTCAGTTACTGATTTTTAAATCAATGAACTATATACTGGTATCAAATTTTTACATGAGAAATTCAGTAGCTAATATAGAAAATATTAATTTTATTATTGGCCTTGAATGCGTATTGAACAAATGTTGCATTTAGAAAACTGGAAAAGGCCATTAGTTACAAGGTAACAAACTTAATCAACTACCTTCCATCTCGTGATCCAGATATGTGACTCATCCTGGCTCTGCGAACCTCTCTAACAAACAAAGATAAACAAAGGTAATTCGTTGAAATGTGAAACAATCAACTCAAAGCACGGTATGATGAAAAAGTAAATATGGCGAAATAAGGGTGTAAAACTGAAACTAGACATGTAAAATTCCGAGTCCATAAATATAATTTATAAGAGGAATTTCCCAGGCAATGCAATGAAAATGGCCAAAACAATTTTAGCCGGACTGTTCAAAGAAGATTCTAAAAGATACTTAGTAATAAATAATCAAGCCACTGTGAAGAGCACATCCCGACGGGATCCGGAAATCCAAAATGACAACCATTGTGACTTTGAAATTGAGTGAAAGTCTCAATAAAAACTAGACCGATTTCGCCACCTAGTGACGAAATTAACGCTTGGAAGTAGTCAGTTAGAATGTTAAACATATAATTTATCGTTAATACACTTTTGCATGGAGAGTTTTCAATATTGTGCGATTTATTGAGCTTCATTCCCATGGTTAGGCATAACCTGTTCACTAATTACTGCGTCCCTTTTGTTTTATGTCCACACTCGCTCAGCTGTGACAAACCTCGAAGTCACACAATACCCCTTCGTTATCGCTGCTTTGATCCAATCTCCTTTTTTTTTTGACCTTGACCATGACAAAGGTCAAGGAAACCGAGGTACCTCTTATGTATCCTTGTTTAGGTCCAAAGGATCGAAAATGAGCTTAAAATCGTTCTATCTCTAACCGTTTTCGAGATAATAGTCAACTTCCGGTTTTTGACCTTGACCGTGACCCAGAAGGTCAAGGTCACCGAGGTACCTCTTATGTGACGTTGTTTAAGCCCAAAGGCTAGAAAATGAGCTTAAAATCGTTCTATCTTTAACCGTTTTCCAGATAATAGTCAACTTTCGGTTTTTAACCTTTACCGTGACCCAGAAGGTCAAGGACACCGAGGTACCTCTTATGTATCGTTGGTTAGGTCAAAAGGATCGAAAGTGAGCTTAAAATTCGTTCTATCTCTAACCGTTTTCGAGATAATAGTCAACTTCCGGTTTTTGACCTTGACCGTGACCCAGAAGGTCGTGTTTACCGAGTTACCTCTTATGTGACGTTGGTTAAGTCCAAAGGATCGAAAGTGAGCTTAAAATCGTTCTATCTCTAACCGTTTTCGAGATAATAGTCAACTTCCGGTTTTTGACCTTGACCGTGACCCAGAAGGTCGTGTTTACCGAGTTACCTCTTATGTGACGTTGGTTAGGTCCAAAGGATCGAAAGTGAGCTTAAAATCGTTCTATCTCTAACCGTTTTCGAGATAATAGTCAACTTCCGGTTTTTGACCTTGACCGTGACCCAGAAGGTCATGTTCACCGAGGTACCTCTTATGTGACGTTGGTTAGGCCCAAAGGGTCGAAAATGAGCTTAAAATCGTTCTCTCTCTAACCGTTTTCCAGATAAAAGTCAACTTCCTTTTTTTTACCTTGACCGTGACCCAGAAGGTCAAGGTCACCGAGATACATCTTATGTAACGTTGCTTAGGCCCAAAGGGTCGAAAATGAGTCCAAAATCGCTCTATCTCTAACCGTTTTCGAAATAACAGTCAACTTCCAGTTTTTGACCTTGACCGTGACCCAGAAGGTAAGGAAACCGCGGTACCTCTTATGTAACGTTGTTTAGGCCCAAAGGGTCGAAAATGAGCTCAAATCGCTCTATCTCTAACCGTTTTCGAGATAATAGTCAACTCCCGTTTTTGACCTTGACCGTGACCCGGAAAGTCATATTTTGAATTACCCCGTAGAACATTCAACCCTTTAATTGAACACTAACTACTCCCTGCCCCCCCCCCCCCCCCCACACACACACACTCACTGTAAACAGATTCCTGTTTCAATGGCATTTTAAACTTTTTATTAAGTCAACGAATACCTACTTTTCGAGTGGCTCAAGTTGCTTCTTAAATTTCATAGTCTTTTGCAAGTTATTTATTTGACAAAGCTGATTATAAAAGCTGTTTGTCCTTGTGTTTTACAAAGTTCTGTGCAGGATAAGGAAGAGCCACTCGAAAAGTAGGTATTCGTTGACTTAATAAAAAGTTTAAAATGCCATTGAAACAGGAATCTGTTTACAGTGAGTGTGTGTGTGTGTGGGGGGGGGGGCAGGGAGTAGTTAGTGTTCAATTAAAGGGTTGGATGTTCTACGGGGTTATTCAAAATATGGCTTTCCGGGTCACGGTCAAGGTCAAAAACGGGAGTTGACTATTATCTCGAAAACGGTTAGAGATAGAGCGATTTGAGCTCATTTTCGACCCTTTGGGCCTAAACAACGTTAGATAAGAGGTACCGCGGTTTCCTTACCTTCTGGGTCACGGTCAAGGTCAAAAACTGGAAGTTGACTGTTATTTCGAAAACGGTTAGAGATTGAGCGATTTTGGACTCATTTTCGACCCTTTGGGCCTAAGCAACGTTACATAAGATGTATCTCGGTGACCTTGACCTTCTGGGTCACGGTCAAGGTAAAAAAAAGGAAGTTGACTTTTATCTGGAAAACGGTTAGAGAGAGAACGATTTTAAGCTCATTTTCGACCCTTTGGGCCTAACCAACGTCACATAAGAGGTAACTCGGTAAGCACGACCTTCTGGGTCACGGTCAAGGTCAAAAACCGGAAGTTGACTCGTTACCTTCTGGGTCACGGTCAAGGTCAAAAACTGGAAGTTGACTGTTATCTTATCTCGTTATCTCGAAAACGGTTAGAGATAGAACGATTTTAAGCTCACTTTCGATCCTTTGGACCTAACCAACGATACATAAGAGGTACCTCGGTGTCCTTGACCTTCTGGGTCACGGTAAAGGTTAAAAACAGGAAGTTGACTATTATCTGGAAAACGGTTAAAGATAGAACGATTTTAAGCTCATTTTCTAGCCTTTGGGCTTAAACAACGTCACATAAGAGGTACTTCGGTGACCTTGACCTTCTGGGTCACGGTCAAGGTCAAAAACCGGAAGTTGACTATTATCTCGAAAACGGTTAGAGATAGAACGATTTTAAGCTCATTTTCGATCCTTTGGACCTAAACAACGATACATAAGAGGTACCTCGGTTTCCTTGACCTTTGTCATGGTCAAGGTCAAAAAAAGGAGATTGGATCAAAGCAGCGATAACGAAGGGGTATTGTGTGACTTCAAGGTTTGTCACAGCTGAGCGAGTGTGGACATAAAACAAAAGGGACGCAGTAATTAGTGAACAGGTTATGCCTAACCATGGGAATGAAGCTCAATAAATCGCACAATATTGAAAACTCTCCATGCAAAAGTATATTAACGATAAATTATATGTTTAACATTCTAACTGACTGCTTCCAAGCGTTAATTTCGTCACTAGGTGGCGAAATCGGTCTAGTTTATGCTTATCCTTATTTGGCACACATAACGCAAATAGCTACTGCGAGTACTACAGTATCTGTTTACTTGCTGACCTTGTGATGGCAGTATTTTGTTTACGTATTTTGGGGGTGGGGTGGGGCGTTTTACAGGGCGTTTGGCAGTTAAAAGTTACTTTTAACCGTCAATTCGTATACAACTAAGCTTTCTGTATACTGTGCGCAAAAATCCCGCTTTAAAACCGACCAGGAACAGAAAACGTAGAAATGACGTCAGAATTACGCAATACGTAAAAAATAGTGCAATCACGGTGTTCTTTGTCAAAAAGTAGTCTCATGACGTATTTAGCTCCAAACCTCTAGATCCAGCGGTTTTGGAGATATTAAGCTATGAAATCTGCGTGACGTCACAAGACGCAGATGATGACGTCATAGGTCAATAAAAAATTCATTTAGCACCACTTCGCATAATCGACTTTAAGTGTGCCAAATTTCACTCTTCTAGCTCCAGCCGTTTCGGAGGAGATGTCTGGAAACCGACGCGGACTTTTTTGCGTGAAAAAAAAAATGAAGAAAAAAAACAAAAAAAAAAACAAAAAACTAACAAAAAAAGGAAAAAAAAGAGGTACTTTCACCTCCACAATTCGAGGAAAAACAATAACTTCTTGGAACGAAGTTCCAAGCGTTAATAACGTGCACCGACCCACCATGATAGGTCACCTGTAAACCAAATATGATAGGAAACGGATTATCACGGTTGAAGTAGTTGGAGTAACGGCAGTCGGTGGAAGGACAGCCAGATGGACAACATCCAAACCTATATTCATCCCCAACCCTGGGCCTAAAGCCTCAGTTGGGAGCTTATAAAGACCAGCCAAATAGCAATACCAGTTATTGTCCTAAACAGGGTACTGATATAGGACAAATAAACAGCTCTCTCCTCAAAAAAAAAAAAGAGAGCTCGCACAAAGCTGAGCAACTGTGTGTTCTGTGTTGTGCGTTAAATTTACTTGCAAAAACTACACTCTTTTCACATGGCGTTTTAATCAAGAAAACGAAATCGAAGGCGAAAATAATCATGCACACGTTCATATCAAGTCCTAAATAAGTCCCAAGTTTCGTGATCCTGGGGCCCGTAGTTCCAGTGGAAGAGATGACACAGGAAATCCGATCACTGTCAAGGAAAAAATACCAACGGCTGCTCGTACAAATTCATATCGCCCTTGCAAGCCAAAGGCTTGTCAAGTGTAAATTAAAAATAAATAAATAGAATAACAGCGAGTGTGGAGTTGCCTCACTTTGTTGTCGTAGAGGAGAACCATGTCTATGGCCTGTAGGCCGAGCATGGACAGCGCTTTCACCACGATCTGCTGGGCCCCGCTAAACTTGCCCGTGTGGACTGGTACCTGCAATCATAGATCTCTATTTACTGATACTTCAAATTATCCGTATATTGTAGTGAAAGTCTGTGGTCAACCATACAGGTTTTAACCTGGCCCAACGCTGGGTAATATTTTTGAATGGGCAAATTTTCTAAACCTAAAAGCTCGAACCAGAAGCGAGATTTGTCGGTTACTAAAACGGTGGGGTTATGTACGAGCGCTATTTCTGAATAATAAGGGGTAGTTTTTATTCATTTACAATCATGGTGTATAACAAATTGGATGAAGAATGTGACTTGCGAAAAGGATTGATTGGGGAAAAGTTTTTTTTTGGGGGGGGGGCGGAGGGGGAGGGGTTGGGGCTTGTCGATCCGGTGATGTGGTCCTTCTTACCTGGATCTCTGCAAGTACCGCCTTGCCAAGATATAATCTGTCTTGTTTTTTATTCTTGTTTTAAAGTTTCATTCAAGGGCAGCTATTACCACCCTCACCCCCCCCCCCCCCCCCAAAAAAAAAAAGAAAGAAAAATCTTAATAGGCAGGCCATTCATTATCATGTATAACATGAAGTTTTGTGAATATAAAATAAAAAAAAAACCGGTATGTTTAACTTAAATTGCCTCTGGCGAAACATACTTTAAATACCGCATGTACCAGCCAAGCATATGTTTAAAAACGAAATTAAAGTTTAACTGTGAGAGCTCTGACAGATGATTCGTTTCTAGAAATAGGCCCTCAAGCAGAACAATATCATCTTTTCTATTTTTCTTTTTTTTTCGATTTGAGAACTCTATAGAAACTATATGTAATAGTAAACCGAAATAGGCTCTTTATTTTTATATTTTCCTCAGTTTTTTTCAGTCTTTTTGTAGAAATTATTTATTGGATTAGAGTGCAATAAAATCGTATACACCTTTCACATTGTTGTCGTAGTTTAATGACGTAACTGCTTCATGGAGAGATTTCGTTACATCATGCAGAATCATATGGTGAATGTACGTTTACCGTATATCATCAACAATTAAGTGTTCCCACATATGGCTACAGGATTTAACATTTGTTGATAATCATGTGTTCAACCACAAGATAAAGTCTAATTCATACTTATTTATAAAGAGATAGTTAACATAAAAACCCTGCCATATGGTAAATATGGTATGTGCAGCCCTACCATATGGTAAATATGTGGCTTGTGAACAGAAGTTTAACTCCATAACCACAAGCTCGATAACACATGTCAAGATTTGTGTAAATCATATTGACCATATGGTGGCCACATTTTCGCAACATTGTCAAATTATAACCATATTCGACCACATAGTTACAGCATACTGATTATATGGTAAACACATGGCCAACTATTTTGCGAGGGGAAGGGAGGCGGGGGATAACTTTGTTTCTTATCCCAAGGCCGGGTCGCTAAAATCGCAAAAAAATATCGACCTGCCCAAAGGGTTTATACAATTACAACAGATTTAGATTTCCGAGGATTACTGTATCCTCGGCGTCTGCATTTCTGTACAATAAACACCTCAAACGCTCCAAAACAGCAACTATATCTATATGAACCATGGTTTATATGTAAGTTTATTTACAAACCATGGTCTGCGAAAAAAACTAAGGAAACCGGAAGTTTGACCAATGCCATGTCACCGAAATATTAAAAAATAATAAATAAATAAATAAAAAAAAATAAATAAATAAAAAAGAAATAAAAAATAAGAAGAAGTTCGGTTCCTGATGGGTATATTTTTTTGAAAAAAAAATAAAACATCGCCGGCTGGTCAGGTCAAATTTAAAAAATAAATTGGGAAGAAAAGCAAGACTATTTGTCTTCCTTGCCTTAATTAAAAACACATTTTCCATATGTTGAAACTGCACCTTTAAGCCATGCAGTAACCATATGGTTAACATCTGTTTGCTCTGTTGTTATGCATGGCAGTCATAAAAAATCTGCCCCCAGGGTTAGAAATACAAGTAAAAAACTCTACCCTCAGGGTCGATCGATTCTCAGAGTCGAAAAGCAAAAATGTTCTGCCCTTTAGAAATTAGAAATATCAGTGAAATAACGTACCCTCAGGGTTAGAAAAATGTCCTCGTCGCCGGCGTACTCCTGTAGTGTGTCAGCCAGCACTTGAGTGAAGCAGGGTTCGAACATAAAGTGACGGTAGCCAACCGACAGCACGTGCTCCAGCAGATCCGCGTCCTGTGGAGGCATTGTACATAAGGTGGGCATAGAGTGCACATATAGTTGGCATACAGTGTACATTTGGTTGACATACAGTATACATATGGTTGGCATACAGTGCACATATGGTTGGCATACGGTGTACATATGGTTGGAATACAGTGTACATATAGTTGGCATACAGTGTACACATGGTTGGCATACAGTGCACATATAGTTGGCATACAGTGCACACATTGTTGGCATACAGTGTGCATATGGTTGACATACAGGGTACATATGGTTGACATTCAGTGTACATATGGTTGGCATACAGTGTACATATGGTTGAGAGAGTGTACATATGGTTGCCATATAGCGTACATATGGTTGGTATACAGAGTTCATATGATTGACATTCAGTGTATATACAGTATGTTGTAGAACGCTGTAGAAAAAGTATACATAATGTATGTGCATTGTTTGGTATTTGCAAAAAATGGCTTTGAATAATTGTTCTCTAATTTGTTAAATGTTCCAGGCAGTAGGGTTTAATTCCTTCATAATTTTTGCAAGCAAATTAAGAATTGTTAAACTGTTTGCAACAAAAGGAAAAATAGTTTATTTTTTTCTCCACAATCCAAGTTGGATTACACATTATGTTTGCCACGTTAACCCTGTAATTGACCTGGCCATAACTAATAACTTATTCATAAAAACCTCAAGTGGGCATAACTCCTTCGTAAAACACTTAAGATTAAAGGAAATAGATTTTGAACCAAATAAAACATTTCATGTAACGACGCCGGTAAAATGATGGATCAGCTTCAAGTCTTCAGACTAGTTGTTTTTGGATGTGGCTTTGAATATAAAAATGTATTCAAAAATGGACAATGATGAAACAAAACATCGCCAAGACTCGCCTTTTTTTGGCCAAATGACAGAAGATAAAAACAAAATTTACTGTAGAGTTCTAGCGGAAAATCCATGCTGATTTTCCGGAAGTTGTATTATCCATGCAAAATACAAGCTCAGATTGAGCCCTTCCCGGCCCCTTTCCGCCCCCCTCCCGCCCCCTTTCCGCCCCCTTCACGCCCCTTCCCGCCCTTTCCCGCCCCTTCCCCACCCCCATTCAATTCCCTGTACGCATTATTTAATATGGTATTACACAATATTTGACTGACTGCAACAGTGACCTGAGCGCAACCCCCTCCCCCTCCACCCCCACCAACTTCTCTTTGAGCACACGCACTCTACGAATGGAACAGCACAGATGCAGATCTCCCCTCCCCCAACCCCGAGCAGACAATTTCTTTCCTTATGTAGGACGCTTACCTGAGAGCTCAGCTGGTAGCCTACGGTAGGCAATCTCTTCCCTCCGGATCCGAGGTTCTTACTTATCATATCCAGAACGTCAAACTCCATGTTATTTTTATCCAAATTGATCGTCAGTTCACTCTTCTGTCCACTTACATCTCGTGGTTCGAGAAAGCTTTCACTGGGTTTGAAATAATGTTACTAGATTTGTATAAACACAACTCCTGAGTGTGTTAATTTCAACCGCACGATGATGAATTGAAGTTATTTTCTTCTTTTTTATTCAAATGTGTAGGATACTTAAAAGAAACTTGTCACCGCATGACGTCACAATGGCTGTAAAGTAACGAGTGACACTTGCAGTAATTAAGTGGCACTAGCGTGTCACTAGCGTGCCACAGCCTTTTTTATAACATACATACTTTTAATGAATTTCTGTGTGTGGCGAATTGTCAATCATATGGCGGCTTCAACAAAAAAAAAAAAAAAAAAAAAAAAAAAATAGTGGCTTGATGTTAAGAGGAGAATGAGTGTACTTGCATACTTAATGCACATTTTATGAAAGTTAACTGAAATCTCTCCCGGAGAGTGCGGACATCACAACGTATCGAGCCAAAATAAATATCGAGCGAAAATAAATAAATAAATCAAATTTAAAAAAAAAATAAAGACAGGCAATGTTTCGCAATTTCGATCTTTAAATTTCAAAGAAAGACGGTGCCCCTTTGGCCCCCCACCCCCTCCCCACCCAACCAACCCTCGGGTTACGGCCCTTTTCCTCTGGTAACACCGTACCTCAGGCTTAGGTTTGTGACGTCAGGGCGATTGGGGTTGTGTACTCGGGTTTGCAGTGAGGTTTTTTGCGACACAACGACATGTATGTTAATCACGTGACTTCTTATCCACTTCTGTTTGGCGATGCTCATTTACTGTTCAATAGCTCGGTACACACTCAAATGTACTTATGCATATAAATTTATGCAAACAAGCATAATCACTGCTTTACTTTCTAGACATTTCATTGAATTAAGAAAACCCTCTCCCACATTCATTGTTTTGCGTGATGATAAACTTAAAAGAACAGTTGTTTCACTTGCGACGTGTCATGTATCTGAATACACAGTACTGTCTGAGTGACGTCACGATTTAGACAGAGGCATGTTTTTGAAACCAAGCTACTATTCCTTATTTAACTGCAGCAGGCGACACAGTCATATCCTAAGTTTTGTATACTTATAAAGGGAAAACAAACACACGCGAATCTAATCTCGATTTTGAACTTTTTGCTTTCTCGAATTTTAAATGTAACAAATAAAATTCAGTGCAACTGAAGGGCATCATAAGATGAAGTGTGATTCGCCCTTTGCTATAAAACAGCAACATGCGAATCTGATACAAACTGTTGTTTATCGAATTATTCCAAGCAGCTGAGCGTCAGATGCCTTCCACACTCATCGGATTACCGGTTTCAAGAAATGTACCTAGTTTCTCTCGTGCACAGATAACGTAAACATTTGGCGAATTTCCCAGCATTTCTACGCACTATATCACCTTAGTGTACATTCTCATTTAATGCAGAATTGAACATAGTTCAATAAAATTATTATCAATCGCGAGCACAGACAGGAATTCTCTACATTTTCCGCGCCATAGAATTGATCTAAAGTTTCTACAAAAACGCACAGAATATGAGTAAATAAAAGCCTTCATAAAATACATTAAGGCTTTTAATCTAATTTCAATGCAGCAACGGGTTTACTGCCTTTCAGCTGTCTTATTCTTCCCCGTTCATGTGTGCTGAAGTGTGCTTGTGAGATATGAGAAGAATAAATGAACCAGAAAGTAAGAAAGTGCACAACAAAACAACTGAACTTATTAATGCGTTTCAGGGGCCTTTAACATATTCAGTTTCACAAAATATGTTGAGCCTATTGGCCTATCTTTAATTAAAATATTTTACATTTATTTTCTTCTTCTTTTTCTTCTTTCTCTTCTTGTTCTTGTTCTTGTTCTTGTTCTTCTTCTTCTTCTTCTTCTTCTTCCATTTCCCTCTCCTCCTCCTCATCATCCTCCTCCTTCCTCTTCTTCTCCTTCCTCCTCTTAAGCCCACTAAGCTGTTTTTTTTACTCGCACTTTTTTTGCCCCAGTTTTTTAACCCTACCATGCCCTTCCCGCAGTGTACCCTCCCCACCTACTCCCACCCCATCGTACTCTACACACATTTTATGAGCATAATTAACCACTCAATAGCAGTATTTGTGCACTGTAAAACAGGACAAAGGAGCTAAGACCAAATCAATAACTATATAAATTTAAAGAAAGGCATTAAATACAGTTTGAATTAAAAATCCAATTGAGACTGCGTGGCGAATCAATATTAGAGCAGTGCAGCTTCTATATTTAGACTCCTACAAGTTCCGGAAATATTTATAAGCGTTGTTTAGCCCATTCTGCTGCAAAAAAATTACCCACAAACCACAGATTCCAAAGAGACCGATGTGTCGTTATCAGTTTTAAACATTTTCTGGAAATTGCCGAGCTATGTTTTTTTTGTTTTGTTTTGTTTTTGCTTTATTTTGTTTTGATTTTAAACCGGGGAATCACCATGCAGTGTATTCTGTTATCCACAGGAAATGGTGTTATGTTGGGTATTCTCGAGTTCAGGTACAAAAAGGATCTGCTTTGCTTCAGCTTGAAAGTTAAAATGAAAGAAGTGTCACGGGGGGAGGGGAGGGAGAGAGAGAGAGAGAGAGAGAGAGAGAGAGAGAGAGGGAGAGAGAGGGAGAGAGAGAGATACAGAGAGAGAGAGAGAGAGAGGGAGAGGGAGAGAGAGAGAGAGAGAGAGAGAGAGAGGGAGAGAGAGAGAGAGAGAGAGAGAGAGA